>JAULKM010100824.1:0-10373 GCA_032355605.1 Rubia tinctorum | reverse complement strand
TAATGAGTAAGATAGAGAGAATCAAGTGGGGTCCATGAAGTGGTTTGGGAGTGGTTTTCACCATTGTGGAGAAAAAAATTGAGTGTTTTAGTTGTGGTTTGAATTATTGAGGTGGAGGAGAGAGATTGATTATTTAATTAAGTGAAACCACATGAGTGGTTTGGGAGTGGTTAGACCATTGTCCATGGTCTTATATTTACTATAGTAACTCTGCATAATAAGGGTGTCAAATCACTATGTAACTCTATACAACAAGGGTGTTCAAATCACTCGACCTAACTCAGTCCATGTCTTAAAATGGCCATTTGATTTACATTTGTTGAAGTCATTTGAATCGAGTAAAGTCAATGTCTCATTTTGGTCAGTGGGTCAATTCAATTTGGGTTGAATATGAGTCGGTTGGATTTCGACCCAAAATGACCCATTTATAATTTTGTTCTATTTTCTTTTTAAAAATTCAACCTTTAAAAAATTCACAAACATTATTTTAATACAACTTATCCTACACTAATTTACTCTTTAAGAAAGATTAACATTCTTGAATAATAAGACAAACTAGATAATCACCCACGCGATGCACGATTTAAAATAAGTAAGCATAGTTATTAATATTTTATTTTATTTTAAAAAAATATATATATTTGTTTTACTAATTATTGATGAATTAAAAAAATAAAAAGTATATTAATATACATATATATATATGTAATTATAAATATATAAATAAATTTTGTGTAAAACTACTATCAATTATAAATAATATATTGATTGAAATATGAAAAATGTATTCATAATTAATGAAACAATTGTATCAATAAATTTAATTGAACTTATAAAATACGAATCAGGGTTTCTTAATTTATTATTGGATTAGGGTTTTAGGAGGATAACACTATACTCTTTTTCTCATTGGATTTTTTAGTGAGGCTGTGTGATCATTTTAGTTTATTTTTATTATTATGAATAAAGCCCATAAACTCGGCCATGTTGGCGTTGGAAGAGTTTAATTTCGGCTATGCCTTTATTTCAGGGTTTAGAATATTCAGTTTTGATTTGATTAGAATTAAATATGGTAAGTTTAGATATGATATGATATGAATCTCCTTGCTAAAACTCTGAATTGTGTAATTAGATCTTTGACAAAACAAGAGAACTCGCAAAACCTAGTATCCCGCACGAAATTCAAGAGTCTAGCCCTCTGGGTACTCTCAATCTCGACTTGCTCACTAACTAGCCCGCAGGATTAGTTCACAGGGTTATTGATACTTAATTAACCCGCATAATTAAGCAACAACGAAGATAGCTTGCAAGCACAAAGAATAATCTCAAAATTATGAATATATGATTGATAAAAGATGAGGAACAAACTAGACCAACCCCTCTATTTATAGGTTAAATATCATCCCAAAACCCTGATCACAAATGGAAACTGAATCGACTTATAGTAGATTTAAGAAGCTAAAACCATATCTAACTATAACTCCTAAAATAAATGGAAATATACTCGAATTCTTCTCCAAATAACCTTGTAGAATATTACCTTATCTAATCTTACCAAATCTAAGTCTAATCAGAATAAAACCCTAATTGACTAGGTCGAAAATACTGGACTGAATTTCGAAAATAGCTTTTCAAAAGCCCTCATGGCCGAGCTATGGAATAAAATAAAATAATGTTACAATAGTTTACAATTATCACACTACCTCGTTAAAAACCCGGTGGGAAAAATAGTAAAGTGTTCTTCACGATGTTTTCAGTTAATCAACAAGATTGAATAACTAATCCAAGGCCTAGCCGATTTAGTCTTGAGTTCTTTATCATGAAGTTGATCAATCAAACCATTCAATTTTGCATCTCTAAGCTTCGTTCTTCGCCTTGTCACCGGTCCAGCCATATCACTTAGAGGATCTCGAACATAACCCTTGAATGTTTGATCAAGTCGTGGAATGTCTTCATTTATAGTGGTAGTTTTCTTAGCATCTCCATCATTCTCTCCGTGGTAGAAAATTTTTGCCCTTGAAACTTAATTGTCTTCAAAGGTAAATGTAGATAAATCAGCAACATTGAAAGTAGTACTAATACCATAATCACTTGGTAGATCAATCTTGTAAGCATTATCATTCACACGTGCCAACACTTTAAAAGGATCATCACCATGCGAACTTAATTTAGATTTCCAAACATTCGAAAACCTCTCCTTCCGCAAATTCAACCAGACCCAATCTCCCTCCTTGAAACGCATAAGTTTGCGCCCCTGCTTGGCTCAGTCAGCATTCTAAGCATTTGTCCTTTCAATCTTCAATCACACCACCTCATATAATCGTTTCACAAAATCAGCCTTCTTCTCTCCATCCAAATTTCGCACCTGTTTAAAATTCAAAGGAATTAAATCAAGAGGTGTATTTGGTAAAAATTCCCAAACAATCTCAAATGGAGGTAAAGAAGTAGTAGAATGAATAGTATGATTATAAGCAAACTCTACAATCGAAATGCACGCTTCCCAATTCTTCAATTTTTTCTAAACTAGGGAAAGCATAAGAGCCCCTAATGTGCGATTGGTGACCTCTGTCTGTCCATCATTTTGTGGATCACTTGCTATAGAAAATAACAATTTTGTCCCTAACTTGCGCCACACTGTATTCCAAAAGAAGGACAAAAATTTGACATCTCTGTCTGAACTATGGACACAAGAATCCCATGTAATCGGACCACTTCTTTTAAAAATAAATTTGCGACATGGTTTGCGTCATCTATCTTCCTAAAAGGAATAAAATGTGTCATCTTCAAAAATCGATTAACAACCACAAAGATAGAATCATTACCTGATTGGGATCGTGGTAATTCGAGAATAAAATCCATAGAAATATCAACCCAATGATGTGTAGGAACAAGTAATGGAGTATATAAACCATGAGGATTAGTTTTTTACTTTACTTTCAAGCAATCAATCCAATTCCTACAAAATCCTATCAACAGACATTGCCATTTTTTGCTAGAAAAAATGTTCTTGCAACAAATTATAAGTTTTTAATGCACAAAGGTATCCCATTAAACCACCTGAATGAGCTTCTCTAACAAGTAATTCACGCATAGAACATTGAGGAACCCATAACTTATTATCACGAAATAAAAACCCATCATGCCAAAAAAAAATTTACTCATACGCGCCATGTTCACAAGCAGCATAGACAGATGAAAAATTATGATCAGTAGCATATAATTCTTGCACAAGAGAAAACCCTAAAAGGACACATTACAATCGTGTAAGTAAACATGGCTACTACTCAAAGTATCAGTAACAACATTTTTTTACCCTCTTGTAATGCACTACATAAGGAAAAGATTTAATGAAACTAGACCATTTAGAATTATGTTTATTCAACTTCAAATGACTCTTCAAATATTTCAATTACTCATGATCACTATGAATAACAAATTCTTTATGCAATAAATAATGTTGTCAAGTTTCTAATGCACGCACAATTGCATAGAATTCCTTATCATACACAAGATAATTAAGAGCAAGGCCCTTTAGCTTTTCACTAAAGTAAGTTATAGGTCGATTCTCTTGCATCAAAACAGCACCAATGCCAACACCAGAAGCATCACAATGAATCTCAAAAGTACCATTAAGATCAGGTAAAGCATGAACAGGAGCATTACAAAGTCTTACTTTTAATTCATTAAATGCATTCTCTTGATCATCACCCCAAACATGTCTTAATGGCCTTAATTTTGGTTTTGTCAACTTTTATGCCCCCCTTAGAGACCACAAAATCGAGAAACACCACCTCGGAAGCGCAAAATGTGCACTTCTTGATGTTCGCATACAAACAAGACTCACGGAGTGCAACAAGAATCATTTTAACATGCTCAATATGATCATCAATTGATTTAGAATATATCAAGATATCATCAAAATAAACCACAACAAATCGACTAATAAACTTTCTCAAAACATGTCATCAACCGCATATAGTACTAGGGGCATTGGTTAATCTGAAAGGCATAACAACCCATTCATATAACCCGAACTTAGTTTTAAATTTAATTTTCCATTCACCCCCCTCATTTATGAAAATATGATGATAACCCTGAGTCAAATCAATCTTAGTATACATCACAGATCCATGCAAATCTTCAAGCATATCATTTAACCTCGGGATATGATGGCGATATGTAATGGTTATCTTGTTAATAGCACGACAATTTATACACAATCGCCAAGTTTTATCTTTCTTAGGAACTAAAATGACAGGCACAGCACGAGAACTTAAAGATCCGCGCACATAACATTTTTGAAGTAATACTTCAACTTGTCGTTGTAGTTCCTTTATCTCCTCAAGGTTTGCTTTGTAAGCCGGTCGATTAGGTATAACCGAACTCGGAATCAAGTTTATCTGATGTTCAATGACATGCAATGGTGGTAAACCGGGGGGCAAGGCTTCCGGAAAGACATCCTTAAATTCCTACAACATCTCAGCAAACCGTGGAGGATCATGCACAGGTATATCCTCATTGGGATATAACTCTCTTTAAAATGTAAAATTAAGACATGCAAATGATTAGAATAAGCACGATTCATGTCCCTAATAGATGCATAAAATAAGTTTCCATATTCAATTGGCAATTCATGTTCATCATAAAAATCGATGGCAAGGGACTAAGATGTGAAGATAAAACCTTTCGCGACTTTTCAGAATCATTCAAAACCTTACCTAACTTACCTGGATCAGCCATCCCTAATTTTTGGTCAAAATTCCAGGTATTTTGCCTCCATTTTTCCTCTTTTGGCCGATCACCTTCAAACCCTAGCTAGGGTTTTGGTCGGCCCCCTTTAGCTCAGTCACAAACTTTTCTTTGTTGATTTTCATGCTTCTCTAAGCCTCAAGAACTTCCACTGGTGACAATGGACTCAATGTATACCTGGTTCTATCCTTAACCACAGTGATTTTGTTAGAGTAACCATCATGCATAGATTTACGATCAAACTGCCAAGGTCTTCCTAATAAAATATGACTAGCTTCCATAGGTATAACATCACAAAAAATAGAATCATGATATTTTCCTATCTTAAAGTTAATCATGCATTATTTATTAACCCTAATCTCTCCACTACCATTTAACCAAATAAGTTTGTTTATAAGGTGATGGATGAGTAGTAACAGGCAAAGACAATGATTTAACAAGAATATTGGAAACAGTATTAACACAAGATCCTCCATCAATAATCAGTAAAAAAAATTCTTATCGTTCACAAGGCAGCGAGTATAAAAAATATTAAGCCTTTATACCTCAAATTCAGCCATTTCAGAATTTAGGACTCTCAATGATACGAAGTTACCTTGTGTTTCCGGACTTTGTTCACCTTGATCATTTATGTTGATCTCTTAATCTACATGCTCTTCTCCACTCTCATATATAGGTGGCATATCAGCATATTCATCTTCTTCATCGCTTTCCTCAATGGTGGCTAACACTCAAGCACGTGGACAATTACTACAAACATGCCCTCTCTCTTTACAATGAAAACAAGTAGGAGTGTTAAGTGAAACCAAATTTGATGAAGAGACATGGGACTTACCTAAATTCCTCGAGGACTGTTGGTTTGAAGTCTGTGGTTCCGTCCTTCTATTAGTGGAATTGTAAGTTGGATTGGAGTAGGTCTGGACCGACCCTCTTCCTCCCATTGGCACACCTTTACCTCGGCCAGAATCAGGATTTCTGGAGTCAAACCCTAATCTTTGACAGGGAAATCATAATGGTTGCTTCCTTGGCTGTAGAGTGCTCTCAACCAACCTTGCTTTCATCAATAAATCATCCATGGATATGTGACATTGAAGCTTGACTGGCGTTTGAAGGTTCACAAGCAGTCCTTCAATGAATCTTTTTTATGAATGCGGCGTCTTCTTTCATCCCGACCCTTGTCATGGTCAACTCGAGATCTTACATGTATTCATCAACTATGTGATTTCCTTGCTTCATGTTAACCAGATAAGAATGTTTCTCCATCAGATAAGTAGGCGGAACATGATAATGGCGAAGCTCGGTCTTCAATCTCTCCCAGGTTGAGATAGGTTTCTTCCCGGCAAGTTGTCTTTTTTTCACATTTTTACACCACTCGGCTACATAGTGAGTGAATGAATACTACACCACTTTAAATATTTCTTTATCCCGATAGTTGTTGAGATCAAACAGATTCTCAATCTATTTCTTCCAATCTAAATACGTCACCGGATTTTGTTGAACATGATCAAATTGAGGGATATCATACTTCAACCCCTTGATATCTCGAGCAAAGTCTGAACTTGAACCTGAACTCAAACTTGCCCTTGTCTCCTGCGGAATTCATGATGTCTGTTGTGGTGATGCCTTCTTGAAGACCCTCGGTGTGATCGCTTTTTCGATTCATTGGAATCTTCATCAGAACTACCATAACCTTAGAATTTGCGAACAAATCCCTAAGGATCATCCCTCATTTCCATGGACTATGTTGTGGGTGGTTCCAAAATGTCGATTTTCTCGCCAATGTCTGTACCTCACTCATGAGTGCATTTAATGTGACTGCAAATCGATTTGGATCAACAAGTTCATTGGGTTTGACACGATGTCGCTCCCAACTGGCTGGTGTCTCATCTTATGGGTGTTCACAATGTCTGCTACTAGAAGCATTCGCCAAGGGTAAACTGTTTGGATTGGTCACATAGGGCAGGACGAATGGATTTTCGTCTGCCATATTCGCTAAATTGCTAAGAAAATAAACAGTTAGTAATAAAAATTGTCCTTCCCCCCCCCCCTACAATTGTTTATAAAGGTCGCTCACCAAGTGCATAACATTCACAACTCACAGGGTGAAGGTTAATATATGGGCAATCGATCAATTCACCGAAAATTCAAAGCAATATAGGAGGAAAGTACTACAGATCTTATTTTGAACTTTAAAAATATATAAACTCAAAATTGGAATCTATGATATGTAATTCCAAATTATACAAATAATAAGGAACAAAATGCAATTTTAAGGGCACAAATCGGAGTTGTAATGAAGAAAATATGATCAAAACAAGGCGACGAATAAGTTCCAAAAATTTATTTAACTTTTCCAAAATCAAATTGGATTAGCTATCCCAACCCAAATCCTTCTTAGAAAATAATTTTAAGTACTTACTTGCTACCCAAGGTGAATTTTCAGATCAAATCCCACACCCAAATCAAGTACAATTCCATTTTCCTTTTCCGATTAGAATTTTGCTTCCTTTTCCCTTTTCAAATCGGATTTCCTTTTTTCAGCTATAAATTCAAATTTCACAAAAAAAATAACACTCAAAATCATAATCTTATTCCCCAAGTAATTTCAGTCGTGTACAATTCCCAAAATTTCAAAAATTGCAAAATAGCCCCCAAACTTTTGAAAATTCAATTTGACCCCAAATTTTCTATTTCAAAACCCCAATTCCGATTTCAAAATCCCAAAATATGATACCCTTTGTTTGTGATTTTTGAAAAAAAAAATTGGAACAAAAAAATCGCCTCTGCAAAACTTGAATAAGAAATCTGTGACAACTTGCTCTCGATTCAAATGAACTTCAAGGTATTCGTGATCGTAAGGATCAAGAATATGACACTATATCTAGAAAATACACAAAAGACTCTCTTTTTTTACTTAAGGTGTAATCAAGAATTAAAGAACAATTCAAGATTACGGAATTAAAGAAAAATAAAGAAAACAATAGGATTATGAGCATGCAATAATTTTTAAGAAGAGTGGACGAAAGATATCAAAAGCATATCAACTGTATAAGCTACCTAAAAACTGCGAAATAGACCCAAAAGGTGAAGGCGGATAATACTTGTTAGCACTCAAACCCTTCGACGTCCTCCTAACTCGATTGAAGATGGTGAAGGCAAATAGTAATATCGAAGTATTCTAACTCTCGGACCCTTCGACGACCTTCGACTCTAGATCCTATCCTCCTGCTAAGAAAGATCAAACAAACACAGTTAAAATATGACACGAAAGAGTTTATAAATTTATGAAAAAATTTGAAAATAAATAAATGCAGAAACTTGAAACCCCTGAAAAATTTCGGCCACAAGGACCTTTTGCTTTGCTCTGATATTAACTGATATGAATCTCCATGTGAAAACTCTTGATTGCAGAATTAGATCTTTGACAAAATAAGGGAACTCGAAAAACCCTAGTATGCCGCAAAAAATTCAAGAGTCTAGCCCTCGGAGTACTCTCAATCTCAACTTGCTCACTAACTAGCCCGCAAGATTAGTTCACAAGGTTGTTGATACTCAATTAACCCGAAGGATTAAGCAACAATGAAGATAGCTCGCAAGCATAAAGAATGATCTCAAAATTCTAAATATATTATTGACAAAATGTGAGAAACAAACTCGGCCAACCCTTCTATTTATAGGGTAAATCTCGGCTCAAACCCTAACCACAAATGGAAACTGAATTGACTTATAGTAGCTTTAAGAAGCTAAAAACACCATATCTAACTAGAACTCCTAAAATAAATGGTAATATACTCGAATTCTTCTCCAAGTAATCTTGAAGAATATTACCTTATCTAATCTTACCAAATCTAGGTCTAATTAGAATAAAACACAATATTTTCGAAACCCTAATGGACCGGGTCAAAAATACTGGACTGAATTTTGAAAATAGCTCTTCAAAAGCCCACATGGCCGAGCTATGGAATATAAAATAATGTTACAATATTTTACAAAGACCACACTACCTCGTTAAAACCCCGGTGGGAAAAAAGAGTATAGTGTTCTTCACGATGTCTTCAGTTAATCGACAAGCTTGAAACCAAACGGCCCCTAAGATAATTCTTATTTAAATTTATATACTAATTTTAAGGATATTTTCATGACTACTATTTTTCTAATAATTTAACTACCTTATTTGAATAATATATAATTGACTATAAATATAAATATGTATATATATATATATGCGATTTGATATGTGCAGAATTTTAAAAACCATTTTCAACCGTAACATTCATCACCATTTTCTAAAATTATTTTTAAAACCATTGGAAAAAAATCGTAGATCAAAGTCAGTCATTTTCAAACAAACTTAACCTCTAAAAGTTAACCGAGATAATAGAAAAGGAAAACATCAATGAAGCAGGAAAGGCATGGGAACTTACTGTGTGACTGTGTGAAGTAAAACATTTTGAAACAACTTTAACCTCTAAAAGTTCTGTATTTAACATACATGCGACGTCGGCCATCCATCGCATTACATGTTGGTGAAAACGACATATAATGTGATTTCAGCTGGCCTAATTTAATATCATATGCGACATCGCACACTATTTGGTAAAATTATTTACTTCATTTTAAAAATATTTTACTTCGGTTAATGTAATAACTGAGGTAATAAACATATTATTTACCTCAGTTATTTTTTAACTGAGGTAAAAAAATTATCTTTTACTTTCGAAAAAATTAACCGAGTTAAAAGAACTTTTTACTTCGGTTATTTAACCTAATCCAAAAAACCAAGGTAAAAGGCGAAGTAATAGGTTATTCTTCTTGTATTGCATTACAAATCATTAACAATTCTATCTAAACCTCTTTACAAATAAATAAAAATCATCTTTGACCCATTTCATAAGCCAGGTTGTATTTCAGTTCCTTCTTCTTCTAATGCCGAACTTAGAGCCTCCTGCACTGCATTTTTCCATTCCTTTTGCTTCCTCCAATTGCATTCTGTTTTCGTGATGTAGGGTTCAACCTTTAGCTTTGGGTTCTGAAAAATACGCCTACTCCTTTCCATCCAAAGATTATGAAGCCCTGTACAGACAAGAATTAACTGATACCCATTCCGCCTTTTTGCTAGCAGAAACAGCAGCTTCTTCAGAAATATGATGCTACTGCAGTTAACTCCCAGATCATAGAAAAGGGATTTTGTAAAATCACAATCTAAAAACAAATGTGGCGTTGCTTCTTGCACTTTTTCACACAGACAACCTATGTTGCACTGAGACGGGGACGGGTACCTAAACGGGTACGGGGACGGGGACGGGAAACGGAAAAATTAAAAAATTATTGATACGGGGACGGCAAGGGGATGGATAAAATATAATAATAAATATATGTATATATATAATATTCAAAAATTAATATCAATTTAAACTCAAACTCAATTTAATAAGTTGTGAGAAAAATAAAAAGAGCAATCCAAACTCTATTAAATATTCAAAAAAACCTTATTCGTTAATATTCTCCGAAATCAAATCATTCTCCATTTGTGGCTCATCAAGTGAAAGATTCGCAAACTCCAAATATCCTACGTCCTCCAAAGAATCAAATCCATCTCCACCAACATCCCACATTTTCATCTT
>JAULKM010100823.1:0-10373 GCA_032355605.1 Rubia tinctorum | reverse complement strand
AGCCCAAGCCAACGGTAAGAGGGTCGCAAAGTGCAACGCAGGCATAATTTTACAAATTCTGTCAAAGATTAATGAGGCTGAAACAAAAGAGTTCGGTCATGATTTAGAAGGCATGGACATAGAACCCAAGCCAGCGATATTAGGGTCGTAATGAATGACCCTGATAGAATTTTACGTAGCTACAATGCAATGTCCAGGTCGATATCGCAGGAAACAACGTATAATTCTGTCAAAGATTAATGAGGCCAAAACAAAAGAGTTCGGTCATGATTTAGAAGCCCTGGACGTAGAGTCTAGGCTAACGATATTAGGGTTGTATTGAATGACCCGGATAGAATTTTACAAAGCTGCGATGCAAAGTCCAGGTCGACATCGCAGGAAGCAACGTATAATTTTGTCAAATATTAATGAGGCCGAAATGAAGAGTTCGGTCATGATTTAGAAAGCCTGGACGTGGAGCCTAAGCCAATGATATTTGGGTCATAAGAACAACCCGGACAGAATTTTACGAAGTTGCGATGCAAAGTCCAGGTCGACATCGCAGGCAGCAACGTATAATTCTGTCAAAGATTAATGAGGCCGAAACGAAAGAGTTCGGTCATGATTTAGAAGGTGTGGATGTAGAGCCCATGATAATGATATTTAGGTCGTAATGAACGACCCAGACAAAATTTTACTAAGCTGCGATACAAAGTTCAGGTCGACATTGCAGGCAGCAATGTATAATTCTATCAAGGATTATTGAGGCTGAAACGAAAGAGTTTGGTCAAGATTTGGAAGGCCAGGGTGCAGAGCCCCGACCGATGTTATTAGGGCGACATCAATAGGGGCATGAATTCACAGAGTCGTAATGGAGAATACAAACTGACACCAGCAAGGCTGCGACACAGATTAATGACCACAAGAAGAAAAAAAATCAAGATGGAGAGTTCCAGCTTCACAAACAGGGACGTACGTCGACAATCACATTCAGACACATATTACCTCAATGCCCCATGCTGTTCACCAACGAGACATCGGGCTAAGGGGGACTTGATAAAGTATGAGCTCGTAGATATGTTTATATTCAATCAAGGCCAAAGGCCCAATATCTAACCTAATAAGGGCATAATCCTACAACTATAAAAGGCAAAGAAAAGCCATCAGCAGAGGTATGTTCACTACAACCTTCACGATACTGTAGCCCCATCTTCTCTACACCCACTTCTCTTACCTGACTTAGGCATCAGAGCGGGTACGGTCAAACACCGCCCATCCTAAGTGACCCATGTTCTTTTATAGGTACCCATATTCATCGAAATTATGCCAAAACGAGGCCTGCACGAAGCCCCATCAGAGCTGCTCCGGCAGCGTCAACAGTCCAAGGACAACCTGCTCCAGACCAGGCCCACAATAAATTTTGACATTATCAGTCAGTATCGCTTTGAGTGGTTGATTCATTAGGACCACCACATGGTGCGCTTGGAAATATTTACTTAGCCTCTTTGTTGCATGAACCATGGCCAACGCTAGCTTCTCTTGATTCGTGTATATCTGTTTGGGACCATGCAGGGTCTGACTGAGAAAGTATACCGGTCGCTGGACTTTGTTTTCTCCATTAATCAGCGCCCTGCTTACAACTTCATCGCTTGCTACCACATACAAGTATAGGGTTTCTTCCTTCCATGGGCTGGTCAATGTGGGAAGATCTTTCAGGTGGGCCTTCAGCTCCTCAAATGCTTTCTCCTGTAATTCTCTCCATTGCACCATTCCCTTTTTTGTCCACACATCCTTTCAGCGTTTTGAAAAATGGGAGTGCCTTTCCGCTGCCCGTGACATAAAATGATTCATAGTCGCTTGTTTCCCATTCAAGCTCTGAACCTCCTTCACCTTGCTTGGCGATTTCATTTCTAAAATTGCCTTTATCTTTTTGGGGTTGGCGTGCAGGCCCTCGCTTGACACCATATACCCCGGGAATTTCCCTACCCCACTCTGAATTGGCATTTACTGGGTTCAGCTTCATCCCGACCTCCCTGAATCACAACAAAGTCTCCCTTAAGTCCTCCACAAAAGTCTCGTAGTGGCTGCTTTTTATCACCATGGCATCCACGTACACCTCTAGGTTTCTCCTAATTTGTTTCGAGAAAACTTTATCCACCACCATTTGATAAGTTGCTCCAGCATTTCTCAGGCCAAAAGGCATCATACTATTACTGAAAGCCCCATTTATCCGTGATGAAGGCGGTTTTCTCTACATCACTTTCTAGCATGGGGATTTGGTGATATCCCTTATATGCATCGAGAAAAAAAATTGATTGGGTAGTTGGTAGAAGCGTCTACCTTCTGGTCGATGACTGGAAACGGTTAGCATCCTTTGGGATAGGCCTTGTTCAGGTCTGTATAGTCTACACACATCCTCCAGATGCCATCAGTCTCCTTAACCAGTACTGGATTGGCCAACTAGGTTAGATAAGGAATTTCTTCCAGGATTTCTGCTGCAACTAGCTAGCTCACCTCCTTGTTGACTGCTTCATTCCTTTCCCTGCATAACATCATCCTCTTTTGCTTGACTGACCTGTAAGAGAGGTCCATGTTCAACTCATGACAGCTTATATCCTTCAACACCCCATCATATCTTCCGGCTTCCAGGAAAAAGCTCGCCCATTTTCCTCCAGGATTATCAACTCGTTTTTCACCTGAGCTAGGAGGTTAGTTCCTATCTGCACTGACTAACTTTCATTCAGCCTCACCGTTTACAATTTTGCGCCCAGGTTTGATGGATCATTTCCATCTGTGATCAACCTGACATGCCTTGCTTTGTTGAACTGTGTCTCATAGCCCATGCCTTCGTCTTCCCGCTTCCTCTTGCTGAGCGCAATCCTATGACACTCTCTGGCTCTCTGTTGGTCTCCCTTTACTGTGGCTATCCCTCCCTTGGTTGGGAATTTCAACAACAGGTGTATGGTAGACACTATGCCCTTGAGCAATCCTAGTGTCGGCCTGCCCAGTATCAAGTTGTAAGGACTGTTTTCCTTTACGACTATGAATTCCATATCCACCATTTTACTACTCTCGCCTTCTCCCAGGGTCAAGTCATGTAACAACAACTCATGCCTGAGACCGTTTACAAACGTGTCGATGAGGAACTGGATGATCCTATCTTCCACCTGGTTTTTTTCATCAATGAATCTCTCCCAGTACGCCGACAGTGTCTGCACCGGCTTCTGCTTGATGGCAAGTAGCCCCGGTCTCGTCTTCTGAAACTTCTTCCTTTGCATGAAATGGGTTAAGAACTTTTCCTCTAGCTTGATGAAGCTGTTTATCGTCCCGTCTTCCAGGTTCATGAACCATACCCTGGCCGCAACTGTCAAGGTGGTTGCAAACACCTTGCACCATATAGCTTGTGGAATCGCAAAAGTGACCAGGTTGGTACAAAAGGTGTGCAAATGGTCCTCCGGGTCTGCCTTGCCATTATACTGACCTAATTTCATTGGTATTTTCAGCTTTGGGTCTGCCGTAAATAGCTATATCCGTCTGGTAAACGGTGAGCCCCTAGCCTGCCTGTCTGGGCCCTCCTCTCCTTTTGGTGGTTCCTTCCGTCCGGTCTGTTCTTTGTTTCTCTGGAGTGGTACATACCATTCTCTCTTCGCGGTCTGTCATCGTTTCTTCCGCTCCAACTCGTCCCCTTTTCCCCGAAGAGGCAGCACTTTTCTTTCTCCTTGCTCTGCTTCAAACTGTGTGCAACACTTTCTCTCCTCTGGTGGGCGCATCAGAATCTCCCTCTTGTTCCGAGAAAATCTCTGTCTGGTGCATGTCATGTCTCCTCCACCGGGGCTGCATATCCTTAATTTCCCATACTCTGTTCATCATCTCTTTCTGAAACGCCATTATCGTTTGAAGGATCTCTGAGTTGTTTGTCACCTCCTCCGTCGTGCGGATTTGGTGTTTTTGTCCCATCGACGCCAGCGTCAGAGCAGGTTCATTCTCCTGTGTTGCATCTTCTATCATCACCTGGTTATACGGAATTTTCAGCATCCGTGCCTCCATCTTCTCCAAGCTACATGGATGCTAAAAGATTATTGCGATCCCCACTGTTAATACCAAAATTTGTAATATGTTCAGTGATGATCCGCACCAGACCAATATGCACCTGAACCTACAAGACAGATAGAGAGAGGTCAGACAGGTAGGTCCAGGACCATGCCTGCTCCGACGCTCCCGTTTTCCATTGAAGTTATGTAGAAGATTATCTAAGTGAATAATAGACTGATTGGAAAATCTTAGCTCGTGTCTTACACTCTTCCTCGTTATATGTGGTTTGGTGGCTGATGGGACTGGAGTTGTCCCATCAGCGCCTGTCAAAATGCTACTTGCTTGACCTCACGCCCATGTAGCGTCCTTGGGTATACAGGTTGCCTGTTCCTGACTTCTTTCTAATTATTAGACCATTAGGCCCATACATTATCAATTAACTAATTTAACCACACTCGTTGTAGGTCAATGCTTTGAGAGAACATAATAATAACACATGCTGCTCGTGGGATCTTTAATCGCTTGTTTCTCGATGTTCACATATTTACGGGCATAGAGCCGATCCTGGTGTCAATTTGGGTAATCGTGTCGGGTTCGTATCGGGTTAGAAATGGTTCAGGTTATTGTCGTGTAATTTTTTTTCTCGAGTTAGATCGGGTCGGATTGGATTGAATTGGGTTCTTTTCGGATCAGGTTCTTTTCGGGTATTATTTAATATTATTTAAATAATATATAATAATTTTATATTTAGGTAACAATAGAAAAAATCATGTATTTTAGAGCAATAGATATTGGGGAAACACAGTTTTGGCCCACAATGTAATTTTCCAAAAATGTGTACAAGTAATCAATGTTGACTTTCGAGGCCCTTCCGTTCACCAATAAACGCCCAAATCGAAAAGTCGCAATCGTATATTATTCAATTGAATTTTGGAGCCGTCAATTTCGTGATTAAAAATTCCAAATTTCTTGGAGGGACCTAGTGCAAAAAGTAAAAACTTTACTCGTAACTCCAAATTGAAATCCGTTAGAATGTGGTGCTTCCCTATACACCCCCATTTTATTTTCCAAATCCGTAACGGAATATTTATCATCGATCGGGAACAAGAACATATCCGTAATCCTTTTTTATTTTTCTTTCTTTATTTCTATGTAATCAGTTCAAAGTTACTCTAGAACATCTACTAGTGCTTTCCCACAATTCACCTAAAACATATATTATTTAATATTTCTATATTTAGGTAAGAATCACAAAAATTATGTAGTTTGGAGCAATGGATAATGGAGAAACACAATTTTGGGCCATAGTGTAATTTTTCAAAAATATGTACAAGTAATTAATGTTGACTTTTGAGGCCCTTCCATTCACCAATACATGCCCAAATTGCAAAGTCGCAATCATATATTATTCAATTAAATTATGGTGTAGCCAATTTCATGATTCGACAATTCTAAAGTTCTTGGAGGGACCTAAGTGCAAAAAGAAAAAATTTTACTCATAACTCCAAATTAAAATCCGCTCGAACGTGGTGCTTCCCTATACACCTCCATTTTATTTTCCAAATCCTTAATGGAAAATTTAGCATTGATCGGGCACAAGAACGTATCCGAAATCCTTTCCGATTTCTCTTCATTACTTCTATGTAATCAATTCTAATTTACTCTAGAACGTAAACTAGATTTCCCACAATTCACCAAAAAAATATATTATTTAATATTTTTATATTTAGGTAAGAATAAAAAAAATATTTTGGAGCAATAGATATTGGGGAAACACAATTTCGGTCACAGTGTAATTTTCCAAAAATGTGTACAAGTAATCAACGTTGAATTTCGAGGCCATTCCGTTCACAATTATTTGCCCAAATCGCAAAATCACAATTTTATCTCATTCAATTAAATTTGGTGTCACCAATTTCATGATTCGACAATTTCAAATTTCTTGGAGGGACCTAAGTGCAAAAAGAAAAAAACTGTACTCGTAACTCCAAATTGAAAGCCTCTTTAACGTGGTGCTTCCCTATACACCCCCATTTTATTGTCTAAATCCGTAACTGAAAATTTATCATTGATCGGGTACAAAAACATATCCATAATCCTTTCAGATTTCTTTTCCTTACTTCTATGTAATCAACTCTAAATTACTCTAGAACATTAACTATCGCTTTCCCAGAATTCCCCAAAAAATATATTATTTAATATTTTTATATTTAGGTAAGAATAACAAAAATTATGTATTTTGGAGCAATAGATATTAGGGAAACACAATTTTGGGCCACAGTGTGATTTTCCAAAAATGTGTACAAGTAATCAATGTTGACTTTCGAGGCCCTTCCTTTCACCAATACATGCCCAAATCTCGGGTTAGATTCGGGTTTTGGGTTGACTTCGCTTGTGTCGGGTGCGAGTTCGGATCGATATATCTCGGGTCAGATTCGAGTTTCGGATTGACTTCGGTCGTGTCGGGTGCGAGTTTGGGTTGATATTTCTCGGGTCAGATTCGGGTTTCTGGTTGAATTCGGTCGTGTTGGGTGCGGGTTTTGGTCTATATTTCTCGGGTCAGCTTCAAGTTTCGGGTTGAGTTCGTTCGTGTCGGGTTCTCGGTTCGTGTCAGATATTGACAACACTATCCATAAATCACTTATTTCTTCCTAAAACACCATTCACTTTACTAAATATAGAATTTGTGCAACATGTGTCAAAAAATACACTACAGTAAAATGACACTGTTTATAGGATCAAACTATATATAAATTATGATTTTATTGAGAATAAATTATAATTTTAATAAGGAGTGATAGAGTCAAGTTAGAATCGAGATCGGTGTTATTAACTTCAGGCGATTACTCTATGATTTCAGATGTAGAAATAAATTCTTGAACCAACAAATCAGTCATTCTATTTTTGGTTGAAAATTTATTCTCATTAAAATCATAATTTATTTTTGGTTAGATCCTCTAAAGAGTGTCATTTTACTGTAGTTTATTTGGCCAACATCTTAACATACAACATAACATTTGCTAACATATAAAATTTCCCTGCTTCTTGGTACTAAGTTATGAGCCACTGATCGATAACACTAGCGTGCGACAGTACAACATGGCACCGACACCGACACCATCCACTTCCTCCACCGCGTTATTATGAGAGCAACCCTCTAGTACCACCTGTGTTCTACCGGTCATCGTTTGCTCAACCCTCTCTCCCAAATCTGATCTCCTCCAAGCAGCTAGTGTATATATATATATATATATATATATTCCCATGGATGAATGAATTATTCATTTGTTGGATAATGGTTTGTCATATTTTTTCGAATAACCTATTTATTAACCTGACTGTAACACACAATTGAGGAGGCCCCGGAAGCCTACCGCATGAACGTAATCAATGATGCCTTCAAGAATGTCAACATCCCAACAAGACCCATCACAACGTCTTACCTGCAAGGCCGAATCCTCCAAGCCACCAGTGTATATCGCCCTTGCACGATGTTCCGCGTGTAGATAGAGCAAATCCTCATCGATTGGTCCTGGATGGTCCATGGTGTATCTCTGAATAAAATGAAATATTGATCATAGGTCAGTCAAGCACATAGAACAGTAGAGTAAAATTATTTGCAGCAACACAAAAAACATAGCTCAAGTGTCATCAAATACATAGCTATCAAACATCGAAAACCAATGTTTTCAAGAAAAATTAATAAATATGCGTTCTAAGTAACTAAGAACTACAAGAAATTCCCTGTGCAGGACGCCACCCTCGGACCCCTCAACGATCACCAGGTACTCTTTCATCCATTTGATTTTTTATCCTTCTCTCCGCAATTTTTCCCCTTCTCCTATTGCAAAAAATTTCAATATCTGGGACCAACCTCCGGTCTGACGGTTTCCACAATGATGGATATCAGATGGGCATGAAACCCAAACTGTACTGAGATACAAAGGTTGTCTTGTGGCAGGCCTCATCGGAAAGGTTTTTGGGATTATCCCGCCTTTTCCTCCAAACAGCTAAGGCATGGGAACACGGCAGCCGAAAAATTTGCCACTCCCGACAACTACACTGTTTCTTCAAGTACTTCACAGAGTAGTGTCGCTCAACCACACCGCCATCTAAGTTCCTCGTCACAACATTATAAATCTGTAAATTACGATCATACACATTGACAACATGTCCCTGCCTCCTGGTGTCATTTTTCTCGAATTTCTTCCAAATCCGGCTAGGCAATTCAGAACCGTAAAATAACAAAACTTAATAATCGTTTACTTCCACAGTAACTGCATATCTACAAGTAGTGGTGTAATGTAAAGGTACCTCCAGTTAGTCGTCTCCGTTAACCTTTGAGCAAACATTTCGACCGTTCGTTCGAAAGTCGCATTTATACAAGCAGTTATTGGTAGATGTCTTGCGTGCCTCAGATAATTGTTGAAACTCTCTGATATGTTGGTTATAAGAATACCCCACCTACGGTTTCCATCGAAAGCGAGATACCACTTACTCCTATCATGTGCTTTCAACCACATCCATGCAGTGGGTTCCACCTCCTTTAACTCCTCCTTGAACTCTCGCCACTTCCGTTCCTGTCTGGCACTACCAAGCTGCCACACTAGGGTCTTCAAGTGCATATTTTTAAACTTCCCACCTTCCTCACTAAGGAAATTGGATTGAAAATACTTCAAACAGAATCGATGGTTTCCTGCGGGTTCCATCTATCCCTCCGTGGTTGCCATTGCATTCAGGATCCCAGAATGATGATCAGATATGACACATATAGATCTCGAGTCATTACCTACAACATGTTGACGCAACTTGAGCATGAACCAATGCCAACTCTCATTCATCTCAGCGTCTACTATTGCATAGGCGATGGGCAACACATAATCATTTGCATCGTGGACAACAACAACTAGCATTGTTGAAATGTACGCCCCCTTCAGGAAAGTACCATCCACACTGATAATTGGCATGCATTGGCCAAAAGCTTCGATAGCCTGACCAAATGCCTAAAAAATGAACGCGAACTTCCTACACCCATGACCATGAACTCTATCCGGTATGTCAGCCCAATCAACAATTGTGGATGGACTAGCTCTAACCAGTTCATCCATGAATGTGGGCAACCTCTCGAAGGATTCCTCCCATGTTCCAAAGGCCAAATCAATAGCCTTTTGTCGACCGTACCAAGCCTTCTTATACGAAATGGTCACTTTTAACTCTTTCAACACATGCTCTATAACATCTTTGACAGTGAATGAGGGGTTGGTCTCAATCTGATATTGGATGGAACGAGCGATTATCAATGATGTCACGTTAGTGTTACCATCCGACCGACCAACACCAATGTAAGAATGACTGCTTACCCATTTGGTAATCTCCCACATCCCGTGGAGATACATCATGCTGGCTCTGATAATCCATGAGCAATTGGCACTTCCTTCGAAGACTTCCCTACATTTTGCGTACCATGTACGTGACTTTCTCTCCACAACTCGGTGTTCCCTGTTAATCTTTGAACTCCACCTAGATATTGCCTCCACCAATTCTGGTTTAATTCAAAATCCCATACCCAAAGAAACTTCCCCTGTCACTTGAACATAATTAAGAAGTATTCTTCCACAATCAGATGGGTCATACCCAACTTCATCAAGACCACCGTAATCCCTAAAAAATGCCCTGGTATTAGGATTCCATATTTGATGGAATGCAATGGGAACATTATTCCCGGACACCAGTGAGCGATCATCATCCCCGGGGTTTGAATCACCTGATAGGGAATGCTCTTCTTCACCATCTGCTTCGAAATCCACACCTTCACCGTCCACTTCATTAACAGCACTCTGACCCACGACAAGGTCACCATCGCTCCCACCAGAACCATGCTCACCAATTTCACCTACATAATCATCGTTGAAGACATTGACGTGTTCTACATAAGGACTAATTGGACCAGCACTTGTGGACGGCTGAGAGCTGCCTAGCTGGACATACGCTGCAGGTTGACTTGACTCACCATCAACATGAGATCCTCCAAAACCTTGGTAATAATTTGGTGTTGGGAATGGAGGACAGGTTACTGCAGTATCGTTTTGAACATTTCTCAACAACGACATAAACGTCCTCGGGCCAACATCACCTGGACGTTCAAAGTTGGTCTCAATCCTATTCAATCGAATGTAAAGATCGGCTGCCGACAAGGACATTCCATCAACAGTCTTAAAGAAGGTCTCCGTGGACTCGTCATCCTCCATTTCATAACATCGATAATATATACAAGAACCAATCAGCTCAGGACAACGATAAAAGATTCTCTCAAGAAACCCCCCACACTGAATGTCAAGTCGTCTCACAATTATATCAACTAA
>JAULKM010100822.1:0-10374 GCA_032355605.1 Rubia tinctorum | reverse complement strand
GTTTCCAGGTTAAAATACATCTTATTTCATTCTCAAATTAAATGGAACAAAGTATTTTTAAAATAATTTTATTAAATATATTTAATTAATTATAATAATAGTCTATAAAATTTGTATAAAGTTTTATTTTAGATTGACTAACCAGTAGACGGAGTTATTTTTATAATTGATGTAACTTATGAGATGAATGTTTATTTTTATTTATTGAAACAAGGTTCTTATAACCTTAAAAAAATTATTTTTATTTATTGCAACAAGGTTCCTGTATCAAGATACCTAAAAATTATTGAAACGGTGTTTTTCACAAATGGTATAACCATTTATCGGTCTAATATGAGTTTAGTTTAATATTTAAAACTATTTTCACTAGTGGAGTAAAAGGCAATTTTATTGGACCAGAGTCCTACCTTTGATTGAATTGATCAAATGCGATTCCTAAAACCGCCTTCTATTGGGTCCGAAATAGGTTCAGAATTTGGAACCTATTTCTGATGTCCCAAAAAAATTGGCTGCCTGAAACCAGCAAGCGTCAGAAAAATACATGACAAAGTAGGGAAATATTTTTGGGTGTTAATGAACACATTATACAAACTATTACAACCCAAAAACATTAATAAACAACAAATATTCAAACTAGATCTGTTTAATTACAAAGAAATAAGAAGTTGAATTTTCTGGCACGGAGGAGTGGAGGGCTTAGCGGCGGAGGCGATGTGGCCCACACAAAGGAGAAGACACGGCGGATGCGGAATCGACGCGGCGGATACAGAATCAATGTGGCAGAGAAGAAATTGATGCAACTCGGTAGAGGGAGGAGACAACACCGCCGGCAAAGGGAGGAGGAGGGAGAGGGAGTGATGCGACGGAGGAGAAGATACCGCTATCGTTGCTTCTCGGTGGTGATGAGACTGAGAAGAGGTGGAGGAGGCGGATGACGGTGGATGGGGAGTTCGATGGTGGTGGTAGTAGGGTGATTGAAGGTGAGGAGAAGCTGGGGGGTGATTGAAGGTGGAGCGAGTGAAGACGGAGGGGCGGGTGATGAAGGTGGGGGGCGAGCCATCATATCTGATTGGAAAAATGGCTAAGTACCAAAAACGCTAAAATTTTCTTATATAGTTTATCAAAAATTCATTAAAGTCAGCCCATTAAAGGCGGTTCCACAGTGGAACCGCATTTAATTGATGTCCATCAAAGGCGGTTACTCAAAAATCGCCTTTGATCAATTTTGAAAAGCCTTTAATTGGACCCAAAAGTAGTTTCGAGTTTGAAATCTCATTCGGATCTCAATATCAAAGGCGGTTCCTCAATGAAACCGCCTTTAATTGATGTCCATCAAAGGTGGTTCATCAAGAACCACCTTTGATCAATTTTGAACTGCCTTTAATCGAACTCGAAAGCAGTTCCGAGTTCGGAACCTCATTCAAATCTCAACCAAAAGCTATTTCTCAGGAACCGTCTTTGATCAATTTTGATCCGCCTTTAATCGGTCTCGAAATTAGTTCCACTAGTGTGTTTATGAGAAATTTAATGAGAAATTTAATGATACATACAATCATATTATTGTTTATATTTATTTAAATACGTAATTAAAGTTACTTTTATAAAATAATCAAAGTTTAATACTTTGTATTTTCGTGTATTTAGTACCATAGATTTATATGTACATGTTTGTGGTGAATGAAATGAGTAGATGAAATTGAAAATAAAAAATAAAATGAATGATTGAAATTGAAGGAATTTTGTCAAAAAGAGAAAATGTGTCAATATAAAAGAAATAACCAAAAAAAGTGTGTCAAATACAATGAAATGTAGGACTGCATTAATTAAAAAGAAAAATATATGCAATTTAGTTTGTGGAGAAATATTTAAGTCACACTTACAAATTTGGAGTAAGGTATTTAAGTTCAAGAAAAATATTTAAAATGACACTCTTATTTTGAAATTTACAATTTGATATCCTATTTTTAAATTTATATTTTAAAGGTGTTATTTTTTATTTATATTCCAAAAATGTACTTTCAATCAAATTTGAGTATCCTGTTAAATTAAAATAGTATTAAAATGATACTCAATTTTAGTTAAAAATACATCTTTATAGACGGGTAACAAAATAAATATCTTTTAAAAATAATTTTAAAATAAGATTCAAACTATAAATTTCAATTAAATATGAATTCCAATCAAAACATTTTACTCATTTAAGATCACACTTACAAATTGATGAATGAAACAGTGTAGTGCGGGCATGTGCAGTACTATGGAGTTATCCAGACTGACTTTGTCGCAGATAATTAATTTGTAGCCGTTTGCATCCATTGGTTTTATAGCCTGAATGAAATTAAGGAAGCATAGCTACCACACACTTAACTCTACCTCGAATTCATGTGTGTGAATTTTCTCTACAAATATCGTTTTAGACAGTTTCTTGACTAAAATAATAATTTATTGGCAACATTTTCTATAGTATGCTTCTTAATTTCTAAGTTATTTTTTAAACTTTCCTACAAGCAACCAAATTATATATTAACATCCTAATTTAGAACCTAACTAAAAGACTCATCATTGAATCTATTGAAACTCAGTGGAGCTTGAAACTCCATCAATTTGAATAGATTGAGATACTCTCCTGAGAACACCAAAACGTTGCACTAACAACCCGCTTCCACCAGAACCGAAACCACCACGATCTCACCATCATCAACCATCGACCACCTGCAAGTTGAGAAATCATAGCGGGGAGCACCGACTTGATCCCATGACGCTGTATAATCTCCATAAAAAATACGTGTTAGTGGTGCACTACGTGTTAGAAATTCCTAAGATATATATATATATATATATATATATTGACCACATAAATCAAGTAATAAAGGGATTGTTCAAATTCACATAGAGTAACTTACCTTTTATGAAGGTAGTAAGAGAGTTGTAACCTACATTTTAATTGAGGTGTTATGTTGGGTGCTCTTCCTATAACGTAAGTCTCTTGATGTAAGCGATGAGCAGAGTTACCATTAAGAGAGAGTCCTAGCCTAACCTATATAAGAGCCAGTGATGTTCCATCAAACATACAACTTCAGACTATAGGTTAATAGGCCAGAAACTTTTATCTTCCTTTCATCCCATTATCTTCTTTTCTTCCAATTCTTGATATGGGATATCAATCGGTTGTTCAAACAATATGACCAGATGTATATTTAGTATACCAATTGGTATCAGAGCCATCCTTCAATCATGTTGTTTGACATTATAGTTCTCGGCATGTTGCACCTTTATACCCTAAACCACATGAACATTGTTAGTTTTGACCATTCAGTTCTGATAATAATATCAGTTTTATGCCATGAGATTTTGATGATCTGGTACGCAACATAATTTATTTGATTTTGACAAATTCGTCAATCATTCTTTAATTTATACTATTTATTTTGTTGAGTAATCATATTAAAGTATGAAAAATGAAATTTTGGTGTCATTATTATATTTTTGAAATAGCCACAACATTTTGAAATATTTGACATGATTTTATTTTGGTGACATCAAATTAAGGTTATGATGAAAGTTATTGAGATAATTGATTTGTCTCATAGGAGAGTAATTATTTTAATAAAAAAGATTAAAAGAAAGTTAAGCATAAAGTTATAAAAAATTCCTATACTGACAGCTGTGGAAAATTCTCGTGTTAGTTGTTTAATTTTATATTGTGGTTTGTATGTTCTGTGCGTTAACACTATCTCTACCCACCAAAAGGTTTTGAATATTCCCTATATGTTTGGAATTAACTCTTGTTGATTCAATTTTGATTCATAGTAATTTTGTTAATTTCCTTGGTAATTGCATTTCTTCTTACTACTGTGCTACCTGACACTGCAAGTACTTCAATGTCAACTTATACTGTATGGAAGGATAATGTTCTTTTGACTCTAGGGTGTATGGGATTAGACCTGGCACTTCGTGAGGATGCACCACCGAATCCTACTGAATAAAGTACGCCAATTTAGAGGACTAATTTGAGTGTTGGGAGCGATTTTTTTCCTTGAGCATGATGCTCATCTTGTCGCGTATAACTCCAAGCATTAGGGGTGGAATCCCTAATATTGATGATGTCAAGCTTACATGAAAGCCATTGAATAACAATTTGTAAGCTTTGACAAGGATATGACAAGCACATTAATGAAAAGACTTTCTACTATGACCTTGACAAAAGTTGTCGAGTGCAAGAGCACATTATGGAAATGAGGGATGTTGCTTCAAAGTTAAGCTCCCTTAAGGTTGAGATTTTTGAGCCATTTTTGGTACATTTCATTGTCAACTCTCTTCTTGCTGAATATATTCCTATCATATCGAATGATTAAAACTTTAGTAAGGGAAATTAAATTCCTCGAATACAGCGGATTATAAAAGGTGTTCTCCATATCCAATTGAAAACCAGTTTTTAAAATAAGTCTAAATATTCCCACTCCTTCAACAGTCGAGCACATCTTGTTTCCTGAATAGATGTATCACTCACTTTTCTTCAGCTTCCTTAGATGTAGAAATCCTTGCATAGTTTTGGCAATGCGAATTGTAGAACCACAATCAATCCACCATGTACTATCAAAAAACTCAGTAAAATTTGATTAATGAACACAAAAGTGAGATTATCTTTCTTTTCAAGTTATTTCTTATACTTTAAGCAATATTTCTCCCAGTGTCATTTCTTCTTACAAAAACACCACTTGCCTTTATCTCCATCTTTCTAGAAAGAAACACATTTGCCTTTCTTTGCATTTACTTTATAATTATTTGCAAGATGTACAGTCTCAATGGACTTATTCTTCAACCCGTGCTTCTCTTGAACACACATGGTCAACAGTTCATTAATTGACCAATTTTCTTTATGTGTGTTATATGATATTTTGAATAGAGTGTTAGGGGTGCATATCCTAAGACTGATGATGTCTAATCTTACGTGAAAGCCATTGAAGAAAAATTTGTCAGCTCTGGCAAGACTATGACAATGACATTAATGAAAAGACTTTCTACTATGACTCTTGACAAAAGTCGTCGAGTGCGAGAGCACATTATGGAAATGAGGGATGTTGCTTCAAAGTTAAGCTCCCTTAAGGTTCAGATTTCTGAGCCATTTTTTGGTGCATTTCATTATCAATTCTCTTCCTACTGAGTATACTACGCTCAAAATATCCTATAACACATATAAATAAAATTGGTCGATTAATGAACTATTGGCTATGGTGTTCTAGAGGAGCAGAGGTTGAAAAATGAGTCCATTGAGATTGTGCATCTTACAACTCATTCTAAAGGAAATGCAAAGAAAGTCAAAGGTGTTCCTTTCAAGAAATATGTCGATAAAGACAAGTGTCATTTTTGTAAGAAGAAAGGACACTGGAAGAAAGATTTCTTAAAGTATAAGAAATGACTTGAAAAGAAAGGTAATCTCACTTTTGTGTGTTGTGAATCAAATTTTACTAAGATTTCTGATAGTGCAGTTGATTGTGGCTCTACAATTCACATTGCCAAAAACTATGCAGAGCTTCCTACTTTATGGAAGCTGAAGGAAACTGAGCGATACATCTATTATGGAAACAAGATGAGCTCGACTATTGAAGGAGTGGGAGCATTTAGACTTATTTTTAAAATTGGGTTTCAATTGGATTTGGAGAAGACCTTTTATGTTCCTCTATATTCGAGGAATTTAATTTCTCTTTATATACTTTCAATCATTGGATATGACACTTCATATGTTTTCCATGAATCTTTTAAAGACTAAATTATTGGCACCGCTCATATAAATGGTTTTAATATCAACTTGAACTCGATCCCACATATGAGCATAATATTTTAACAATTAATGATGTTGGCATAAAGAGATGTATTGTCAATGAGAACTCATCCAGACTTTGGCATAGGAATTGGGACATATCTCTGTTGAAATAATGAAGAGATTAATGAATGATGGGGTTCTTCCAACACTAAACTTTTTTTTACCTTGGTACTTGTGTGGATTGCATAAAGGGTAAGTAAACCAACAAATCCACTAAAGGTTCCAAAAGAAGTTCTCAGTTACATATGATTATATGCACAGATATTCGTGCGCCCTTTTCTACCCCTTGCTTAAATGGTCATAGATATTTTATATCTTTTATTGATGACTATTCAAGATTTATGTACTTGTATCTCATTTTTGATAAATCTGAAACATTTGATGCGTTCAAAACTTTCAAATTATAGGTTGAGAAACAAAAGGACATGAAGATACAAATAGTCCGATCAAATTGAGGTGGAGAATATTATGAGCGGTACACAGAAAATAGGCAAGCATTATGACCATTTTCTAAGTTCCTCGAACAAGAAGGTATTGTGGCTTGTGGCTTGTGGCTCAGTACACGATGCCTGGCACGCCATAACAAAATAGTTTAGTTGAAAGGAGGAACCAAACACTTATGGAAATGGTAAGGAGCATGATAAGAAATTCGAAGTTGCCTTTATCCTTATGGAGTGAGGCTATAAAGACCGTTGTGTACATTTTAAATAGGCCTTCTTAACCCGACTATTAAGAATCTGGATGAACGAGCCAAAAGTGGATATTTTATAGGCTATACAGTAAACTCTAAAGGCTTTAGGTTTTGTTGTCCTCCACACACTCCATGTTTGGTTGAAGCTAGAAATGTAAAGTTTCTTGAGAAGCATGGAACAAGTGAGAGTGACTCAACTCAAAAAGTGCAGTTTGAAGAAGTAAGGGATTCTCTTGTTATACCTTTAAATGTAGATAATTTAGTTTCCGTTCAACCTAATGATTCTAATAAGCTGAAGGGCAACAAAGTGAGCAAAAACAAAGTGCAGAGTCGCATCAAGAACAAGAAATCAATATTGAACCCATTAATTCAGCTACGACTGTAACAGTGAGAGATGAAAGGTTTTCGAGAGTGAAGAAATCAAAATTTTCTAGTGATTATGTTGTGTACTTTCAAGAATCTGACTACAATATTAAATTGGATCAAGATCCGAATTTCTTTTAACAGGCCATGGGTAGTAAAAATACTTCACTTTGGCTCAATGCCATGAAAAATGAGATGAAATCTATGGTTATGAATGATGTATGGGAACTTGTTCCATTTTCCGAGGAGCCTCTATTGTGGGATGAAAATGGGTCTATAAGACCAAAAGAGGCACATATGGTGGTGTGGAATGATATAAAGCTAGACTCATTGCAAAAGGTTTCACTTAGAAGGAAGGCATTGATTACTATGAGGCCTTTTACCTGGTTTCAAAGAAGGATTCCCTTAGAATAATTAAGGCATTAGTAGCTCATTTTGATCTTGAGTTACATCAAATGGATGTGAAAACTACATTTTTGAACAGGGATCTTCTGGAAGAGATACACATGCATCAACCAAAAGGTTTTGTCAAAATATTGTTCACAAGTTAAAGAAATTGATATATGTAGACTAAATTATTTTTTTGGTCCCGCACATATCATCTTTTACCATCTTTTGATCCCCGAGAGCAAAACCACGTCCTTTCAGTACCCCACAAATTCAAAATGAAATTTTTGATCCCCAAAACCATATTCTGGCTGGTTTTCAGGTAAACCAACATTATTTTTGATATGGTTAGGGGTATTTTTGTAATTTCACTTATTAAAAAACATCCAAAATAAAAATTCCTAAATTACTTCGATTTCCGATCGATGTTCTGCTCGCTGGCAAAGAATGGGGTGAGTGAAGGTGATACAAAGTTCTGATCGCCAGTGAAGAACGAAAAGTTTTCGATCGCCGTTCTGCTTGGGAAGATTGAGAGCTTTTGAAGATTAAGCTAAAAGAGGAATATTGAGCTTTCAAAGTTTGAGGGTTTTTCGATGGTTTAGGGGGCGTCGAGGTGGGCTAGTATAAATAGCGAGTGGAGGGTGGCATTGGATGGGTGAAGGCGTGGAGGAGGGGGGTTTCATATGCCCAGATTGAGCGGTACGGTGACAGGGCGAAGTGAAGATGCAGAGGAGAGAGGCCACCGATTGAGCTAACGGAGGAAGGAGACAACGGCGGAGAGGGCGAGGGTGAGAAGGCGACGACGAGGGTGAAGAATCAAATCGATGGCGATGACGAGGGTGAAGAATCAGAAATTGTTTGGCGAGGGCGAGAAGGCGACGATGAGGGTTTCAATTCGACTGGGATCGGAGGTGACCAGAGAGAAGAAAGAAGACACGGGTGAGGATGAAGAGAGTGGAGAGGAAGGAGAGAGTGAGGGCGGCGGAGGACGACGACGTCATTGTCGGAGATGGAGGTATGGCCGGAGAAAGGGAAAGAAGGCGGCGGAATCTGGAAGAATTAAGTGGTGAAATAAAAAAATGGAAAAGAAATAGCAATTGAGATTTTTTGATTGATTTTTTTAAATATGTGAAATTACAAAAGTGCCCCTAACCATGCCTGAAAACCACCCAGAATATGGTTTTGGGGGACCGAAATTTTTATTTTGAATTTGTGGGATTCTGAAAGGATATGATTTTTCTCGCGGGGACCAAAAGATGGTAAAAGATGCTATGTGAGAAACCAAAAAATCAATTTAGTTATATATATGAGAAAAGTGTTTTTATAACCCTACTTACTTGACATAAGTGCCAATATAACCTTTTGATAACTGAAAGTGCAGATATAACCCTACCTAGTTGATGTAAGTGCCAATATAACCCTATCAGTGGTCCGGCGGCGGTCAGGCCAAAATCCGGCGGACCGGCGACGACCGGCGGTGGTCCGGTGGCGGTCCAGCGGAAATGAGATCTGAGGGTTATATTGGCACTTACATCAACTAAGTAGGGTTATATCTGCACTGAAAATTATCTGAGGGTTATATTGACACTTATGTCAAGTAGGTAGGGTTATATTGGTATATATCCTTAATAACTAATTAATAACTGAATGAGTGATAAAATACAATTGGACACAATGGAAAGGAAATTTATATAAAGAAGCACTACATCAACATTTGCTCGTCTTTAACAACTGAAATTAATTCTTTATTTCTGAAATAAATACAAGAAAGGGTCCAGTGGCTTTGTAGAGTTGGTTTTGTGTCGTATTCGTGTCGTGTTTATGCCGTACTTTCGTGCATATATTTTTTGAGATCCACCGTCGTACTCGTGTTAATCGTGTTTCAAGGTGTGCTATTAAAATAAAAGTTGGCTCGCGGCCTGCTCATGTGCTTCGTGTTTTTCGTCGTACTAGTTCCACGTGCTGAATCGTGTTGTGTTTATCTAATTCAATTAACTCGCCAAACTAAATTTAGCTCTTTATCTAATGATTTTTTAAATATAAATATAAGTTTAAGTAGGGTGTTCGGGTACCCCATGTGTGAGTAGTTAGAAATGCGGCATGTGGCCAGACCCGAAAAAATTGGATACTTGCAATGGGGTATCTGGATTAATCGGGTCGGGTAACAGGGTATCTATGGACTCGTTTAAAAATGAAAATTTTGAGACTATTATTATTTCATTATATTTAAATTTATATTAGTGCAAAAAAAAAGCTCTACAATGATGTCAATGTTGTTTATCAATTGATATCTCGTGACATTTTTTGTACAAATAATTATCACCTTTTATCATTCAAAAATTCAGCATATAATGATCACTTAACAAGTCCGTAATCATCATCGTCATTGCCTAGTTTGGATGAATTAAACAAAATATGTTGAAATTATGAAAAAATTATTATGTTAAATCTTTTAATCTGGTAGTGGGCACAATTGAAAATTTTAGGTTGAAAGGGAGGATCGGAACTCAGAATTGTCAATTGAAAATTCGGTATTGAAATGGAATGTTTGAAAATTTAGCACACGAATATTATGTTAATTAACATTATTTAATAATTAATATTACATGGGTATGGACAATTGAGATTTGAGAGTAGATATTTAGAACTTAGAAGAAAAATATATATTTAATGTTAAAATTAATTAAATATATTTAGAGTTTACCAGGTATCCCGGGTACCCGAAAATAATATTTTTGCGGCCCTGGTCCGGACACGGTAAAATGTAAAATTTTGGGCCGAGTACCTAGCCCTGAAAAATGAAAAATTACCCAGTTCTTTTAAATTGGGTTGACAGATGTACGGGCTGGATATTGCAGGTCAAGTAGTTTTTAACACCCCTAATTTTAAGTACATATACAATAATTATACGTAAATTTACTAATATAAAATATTTTTAAAATATTATGTTTTTTGTAAGAGTCCGTCTCTTGAAAGACGGTCTTTCCATAAGTTATGGAAAAACCAAGGTTTAAAGTGTAAATTAGAAGAAGTTAAAATAAAATTTTCGGGTTGTATGAACCGGGTTATAAAATTTATAACTACTACACGTTGCATAATAAAACTTTAA
>JAULKM010100821.1:0-10374 GCA_032355605.1 Rubia tinctorum | reverse complement strand
TGTCTCAGAATCCTGGTCTAAACAGCAACATGAAAAGGGAATGATAGGATTTAGTCTTAAACTTAAGAGGTTGAAACAGGATTTAAAAATCTGGAACAAGAATCAATTCAGGAATCTGTTTGAAAACATAAAAAAGCAGAGATTAAGGTTCAGGAAGCAGAAAACCTTTATGACATCATAGACTCCTGTGAGATCCTTACTAAACTAAATCAAGTTAGAGTGCATTTCTTAGAGAAATTAACTGATGAAAATGATTTCTGGAAACAGAAATCTAGACAAAAATGGCTTAAGGAGGGTGATCTTAACACAACCTTCTTTCATAATTCAGTTAAGGACAAACACAACAGGCTCAGAATAAACAAAATAATATATGAGAACATCATGTTAACAGAGTAAAATCAGATAGGAGAGGCAGGAGACACCTACTTTGAAAATTTACTTTCTGAGGATACTAGAGATATATCAGGAAATAGCTTAACCCACTTCCTCACCTTCATTCCAGCTATAATCACTCAGGAAGAAAATATTACCCTACTTAAGCAAGTAGAGATAAAAGAACTCCATCAAGCAGTGTTCAAGCTAGGGGAACATAGCTGTGGAGGACCAGACGGTTTCAATGGCAATTTTAGAGATAGGCTTGGGACATAATTAAAATAGATCTCCTTAACTGTGTCAGAGAGTTTATGTGTGGAGTACCTATGCCAAAGTCTAGCACTAGCTCCCTCATTACCAGGATTCTTAAAGTCCAAACTCCAGCTCAATTCACAGATTTCAGACCAATTAGCCTAGCAAACTTCAGCAATAAGGTTATCTAAAAAATTCTTGCTGACAGGATCAATCCACTTGTTAGTAAATGTGTATCAGTTGAGCAGTCAGCTTTCATCAAGGGCAGAAGCATCTCTGATAACATTTTTGTGATGCAAGAAGCTGTTAAAATGCTAGATAAACCAACTCAGGGTCTTAATGTGATAGCCAAATTGGACATGACCAAAGCATTCGATATAGTGTCCTGGTAGATACTCAACTCCCAACTCCTAAAGTATGGATTCCATGGCCATTTTGTGAAACTCATCATGAGCAACATAAAATTGGCATATTTCTCAGTCTTGGTCAATGGCTGTCCCCATGGCTTCTTTTCTGCCTCAAGGGGTCTCAAACAGGGAGACCCTCTATCTCCTACCCTATTTAATTTCATAACAGAACTGCTCAATCGTGGGTTAAAGACTATGTTTACTGAAAATCTACTAGCCCCCTTTTCTGTCCATGGTAATGATTTCAATTTATCTCACTTATCATATTCGAACGATACGGTGATCTTCTTCAAAGGCACTAAGAGTTCTTGCACTAAACTCATAGAGTTCTTGAAGCATTACCAATTAGCCTCGGGTCAAAAAGTTAATTACCTAAAAAGTGCTTTTTATGTTGGGTCCAAGACTAGCTCTGTAACCAAACAGAGAATCAATTCACTCACTGGAATGTAGGAAGGATCCTTACCCTTCAAATATCTAGGAGTTAACATTTACAAGGCTAGGAAGATGAATGTGCACTTCAACGAAATTGTGGAGAAAGTTAACTTCAGAATTTCACACTGGATTAACAGATGGTTATCTCCAACGAGTAAAATGATTTTAGTCAAGCACACTCTGGCATTCCATTCCCATTCATATATAGAGTGTAATGTCCCCCACTGCCCATATCATAGAAAAAATTGAACTTCTTTTAAATGCTTTTATATGGGGCGACAAAACAAAAGACACACATAGACACTGGAAGGCATTCTCAAAATTGAGTTATCCAGTTTCAGAAAATGGATTGGGATTCATATCCATCCTTGATTTTATCATAAGTTTCTCTCTGAAACTGTGGTGGAATTTACAGCAGGGACACTCCATCTGGTTCAAACTCATCTGGTCTATTCCTAAATCTCACCGCAACTCGGAAGCATGGAAAAAGTGTGCAAAGTAACTCAGCTAGCTACCCAAAACACACAAAATTTAGTAAGGAAATGTCAGGTAAGCTTCTGGATAACACAATGGTCTGGCTTAGGCAGTTTGATAGACCTTTGAAACAATGACATAGACATTTATCTACCATATCTACCTATAGCTGAATTCCAGAATAACATGGCATTACACACACATCACCTAGCTTTAGGTTTGCCATTACATGTCATTCACAAATTGTAGGTACCAATTGGCTTGTATGAACACGATGACCAGATGATATGGAAGCATTCAATCACAGGTATGTTTTCTACACATAGTGCTTATCAATTGGTTAGGGGGAAAAGAAACAAAGTGGCAACCCTGGAAAAGGTATGGACTTCTCTAATTCCTCCCAGAATGTCATTTCTTACCTAGAAATCGATAAATAATTGCCTTCCTTTCTCTGAAACTTTGAACCAAATGGGCATAATGTCGGTTCACAAATGTCCTCACTGCAAATCTATGGATACAATGAACCATTGCTTCAATTTGTGCTATGTGCCTAGATCTATCTGGACTTACGTTTTCGGGTTGCTGGAAATAAAGCCGGGATGTAAATTACATATTTTTTTATACACTTTCATGCATTTGGTCTTACCCCTGCAGATCCAAAACCAGAATGAATATCATATATGTGGCTACTTCAGTAACATGCTGGATAATATGGAAATCTAAATGTAGCTTTCTATATGATAATAAAGCTTTGAACATAAATGAAATGAAGAAGGAACTACTGTTAACCTTAACTGGCATCTTCAAAATCCATCCTCAGAAAAGAACTAATGATTGTTTGGTGCTCAATCGGATAGGAGTGATGACAATGTTTAGATCTAAACAACCTAAACTGATAAAAGCCTATAAGTGGAACTCCCCGGACATAGGATATAAACTAAACACTGATGCATCGATGTCTCATGTCTCCCTAACTTCTGCTAGAATCATAGTTAGAACTCCAAATGGCAGTACATCTCTTACAGCATTCAAACACATACATGATTCTGAGTCACCACTACGGGCTAAAATACAATCACTGCTAGAATGTCTCAAATTATGTATACGATATGACTTCTTCCCTCTCATTGTAGAATTTGATTCATTTCAGGCAATCAATAGTCTCAAAAATATAACAAAACCTCCGTGGAAGGTTTAGAGGGATCTATGGGAGATCCAGGCAATTGTAGGTGATAAACATGTCACCTGGGAACATACTTTTAGGGAACAAAACAGAGCTGCACACATTCTCGCAAGATCTCCAATCAACCACTCTCCGGACATTACCATTATTCAAACAACAGAGAGATCGCAGGCATTAAATGCAGCAATCTTGGCAGATCAATTGGGGATCCCTTCCATCAGAACTGCTACATCACAGGCAGCATATCACAGCATCCTTCACAGAGGAAGAATTGAAAATTCTTAAGCTACTTGCTGCAATACATGAACTAGCATAGAATTCTTCGAACATTAGACTACTATTTTGGATCACTTTCATGTACAAATTTAGCTTCGCTCTATCCTATTAAATATCTGGCCTGAGATTGGTTAACACAAGGGGTGAAGATCAATCTACATGAATCATATCTAAAAGGATTAGTTAGTTAAATTAAGAACACTTTCATGTAAATATTTTGAGAATTATCCAAGGTGTGGAGAGCCTAATAAACTACTCCCGTCCACTCGTTGGATATTTTGATTAAAAAATATTGATTATCAAATATAATAATTAATTTAATTTTTTAATATAATTTTTTATAACTTCAAACTACTAGATATAATATTTTAATATTAATAAAAAAGGAAAAATATTATTTAGGTACTTCAAATTAATTTATTATATTTTAATAACTATTCTACAAATTAAAATAGTGAATTGGAAATAATTGAAAAATAGTGGGATCAGTAAAAAATAATGAGCAAGGGACTGTATGACGTGAATGTGACTGAATATTTGTGGAATTTGAGATTGTTGCGAAGAAAGATAGCGAATTGAGACTTTTGCATTTTACATGCTCTAATTCTGATGCTAGTATAAAAAACTCTTGTTCGTTACAACCCTTTGGCATATTCCGATTGTCTCATCTAATTAGAAGAATTAAATGATTGAAGAAAAGAAAGCCAGGAAAACCCTATTTTCCCGCCAAGCTTAAATCGTCTGTTGTCGATATTTGTCGAACTCCTTTTATTTTAGACAGATAAAAAGTTCCCCACCAACTAATAATCTCAAACGTGTGTTTCAAATTTCATAAATAATACTTAGCGTAATTTAATGTTGTACGTAGAGAGCATATATTTTCTGAAATAAAAGTAAAAAAATTATTCAAAGGAATAGTATAGTCCCTCTGTGCCAACATAAATTGCTCAGAGAGAGTAAGTCTCAAAATTTAGAACATGAAAAAAGACTCTATAACCCTCAGCTAGCCACCGATCACCCCAACACCAGCCACCACCAACAAGCCACCCAACCATCACCAACGAGCATCAATATTTGTCCATAGACAACAACGAATAAATTTTACATCAATAACCACTAAAAACAAAGATATCCCATCAACAACAAATAAACATACAATCACCACCAACTATAAAACGGTCACTGGCTTTACAATATCTGATTAAAACACAAATAAATTCATCACAAAACATTACCTCTAAACTCATTACAAATCTTGATGGTGGTGAATGCGTCATTGATGAAGAGCGATGGCGGTGAAGACTAGATCTATCGATAACAGTGAAGGTCGTGGGTGGTAGCGACACTGAGGGGCAGAGGTGATAGTGACATTGAAGAGCAGATCGACGGTGAAGCAAAGGGACGAACTGATGAAAATGGCGGTGAAGCAGATGGACGGTGGCAGTGGTGATGTAGCAGAGGGACGGTGGTGGCGATCGCTGATCAAAGAACAGGTCGTAGCAGAGGGATTTTGAAGATTTGGTGTTTGTGTGTGTTTTAAAAAGAGAAATCAGGGCAAGGAATTTAGGGCTTTGTTTTTTGGCCAAAACCAAAATTATTTCAGTCATTAAGATTTTGTTCTTAATGGGGGCAATGTTGTCTTTGTGCAATCAAAATTTATTGTAAATTTTCTACTTTTAGAAAGTGTGCGATTTCTGGTGAGACGGACCAAAATGAAACGTGTGCATCTTATGATGGGACGTGATAGTATTAAAGTTCTAATTCGAAATTCCTGCCTTTATTCAGGAACCTTGTTTTCTACGTACTCAGTACCCCTCCTATATAATCATAATGATCACCTCCATTTCCGAAAGTAAACTCACCCCTTTTTGCAGTTTAAAACTCTTACAGGATTAAAGATCACTTACCCTTGACTCTACAACATCCCTCAATTCCACCCCTTTCATTTCTCCACCGCACGCACACACACAATTACAGAATGGACTCAGAAGAGGAAGCTTTGTTCAGATCATCTCCATACCCAGCAGTCTACTACGTACACAGCCCCTCAACAGTTTCCCATGCAAACAGCGCCGATTTCCGTATCTCCTCCGAAACATTCCACACAAACAATCATCCCATCCCAGCCAAGGATTACTCTCTGTCGCGCTACTCATCCTCTCGCGGATCAACCAGTTCGTTCTCCAAAGGGAAAAAGATGGTCCCATACGGCAAGAGAGTGGATCATCATCAGGATACAAATGCGGATCATGATCTTGATGATGAAATTACAAGCAAGACCATAATGCAGATGGACATCGATGATCAGGATCGCAGTAAGGGGGGTTTTCAAACTTTTCACGATGTGTACTATAAAGATTATGGGATTGGAGATGAGGAGGAGGAGGAGGAGGAGGAGGATTATTTTGAGAGAAATAAAGTGGATGGGTGGCGGAGATTGTTGTCTTATAGCTACTCGAGTTCACCATGGTGGAAGTTTTTGCAGATAAGTTGGAGATTTGTGATGAGTGTGGGAGTTGCACTTCTTGTTTTCTACCTAATTACTAAGCCTCCGCCTCCAAACTTGTCTATCCAGGTTCACCTCCTTCCTTTCTCATGCATGCATATTCACCAAAAATATCTTGGGTATTTCTTTGAATTATTTCCTGGGTAACATTAATTTGTATGTTTAGTCAATATATTGATGCTGCAATTTATTTCACTATACTCTTATTTTTAATTTAATTTAGTGATTTATTTTTAATTTAGAGAATACTAAATATGTATACTCTCTGTCACATTTTAAGCTGTAATTTAACTATTTATTTAGTCAAAATATTTTAACTTTGACCCTAAAATCGAATTCGTATATAAGTATAAATACTATTGTGTGATGCATTGTTAGATTCGTTATGACATATACGTTCAAAATATCAAGTTTTTACGAATTTTAATTATCTTTAATGAAAGATTTTAAGGATCAAACATTTTTCAAGTCAACTGATAAAAGTCTAAGTGTATGGTTTGAAATGGGATGTATGGAGTAATATTTTGAGAATTCTACTTTATCTGTTTGAAACTTGTTTAGTTGACTGTTTGGAGTCAACAATATCTATGTTTAATTGCTAATGAATTTATATATATATATATTTTTTTTGTTACAAGGAATTGCTAAGAATATTTACATGATAATTTTTCTACATCCATATTACAAATATTTAATGACTGAAGTTAGTTTTGATTAACTAAAATAATTAACTAAATTTTTTTGATTGGAATAGAGATAGTATAAATATTTAGCTGAATATATATTAACACAGTCCTTTCAAATGAAAATGATTTAAATAAAAAATAATATTACCCCATCAAACAAGAATGAATTATCTAGTTGAAAAGACCGGGAATATCATTTTGACTTGCGAATTTTACAATATGCATTTTCATAGCCATAAACTGTGTGGAAAACGCAATGCATGTTTTAGTCTTCTAGGAAAAGTTTCTTTACGGGTTAAAATGCTAGATTGATTAGTTAATAAGACCGAAACGTAATTATTATGAATAATTAGTTTTGCAATTAATCAACTCCATACAGTAATTTTATTGACAATTTCGAACGCAATCTTTTTTGAATTGAAAAATAAATTGACACCTATATTATATCATGCATATAGTTTACATGATGAATCCTCAAGTATGTTCTCATCAATAGGGTGTCCATAATTGCTGATTTAAAAGGTAGCTCATGAATCATGATGGAACGGCATGGAGTCTCATTGCTCCTACATTCATTGATTGTTTGATACCTTTTTTTCTCCAAAAACTTTTGTTTTTTTAAAAAACTTTAGGAAAAAGTGAAAAGAGAGCGTTAAACATAATAATGTCCAATTAATCACGCTTCACCAAAGAAAGTTCACATAAACTACAGATGTTTCAAATAGTTTAATTAAGCAAATGATCGACCCCCAGTTTCTTTGCCCCTGAGTCAGGGCCCTGACTGATACTTGGGACCAATCATATAGCTACATTTTACAGACTCTTAGTAAAATAAACTATTTATAAGATTTCGTGGTTAATTAAGTGTGTTATTAATAGACAAATTGCGGTTTAAAGCTTTATGACATAATAAATTAGACACGTGATCTAGTAAAAAAAACACTCACACAAACTATATTATTTTGATTTGTTTATTGAAAAGTTCTGTCACCAATCATTACTCCCTCTCACTAGTGGAAACTCTCGATTAAAAACGGTTATATCAGATCACAGAAGATAATTTCAAAACTGGCTTTAATTACAGTTTGAAGTAGGTTCAGAAACCGCCTTTAATTAAAGTTCGAAGTAGGTTCCGAATTCGGAACTTATTTTCGAAATTCCAAAAACATACCCGCAACAAAGCAAACCTGGAACTAGAGCAACACTGGTTAAAAGGTAGATCTTGAGCAACAATAGCAACACGGGTTAAAAGCGACAACAGACAACGCGGCGACTTAGGCGAGCAGCAATGAGCCTTACGGCAGACAATGATCTTCGACGCAGCGAAGGTGATCTCTAAACCCAACAGCAACATCACCAGCAACAACACTGCAACAAAAGGAGGTGTGAGGGTGGTGGCGCGGCGGAGGCGAGTGGCGGTAGGTGAAGGCAAGCGGCGGTGGCGGAGGTGAGCGGCGTTGGGCTTTAGCAGCAACAAGGAGGCGTGAAGTTGGCGGTGGTGTAGGTGTGAGGTGGGGAGGCTGAGCAGTGAGACAAAAAATTAAGGAGAGAGGGAGGAGAAAAACCTTATGGGGAGAAAAACCTATGAAATTTATTTCTATTTATATATATCTAATGAATCAAAAAGCCCAATTAAAAGCAGTCAATTAAAAAATGGTTCTAAAATAGGACCATTTTTAATCAATTTTCATTAAAGCAGAACCGTTTTTAATCAGTTTAAAACTACCTTTCAAATGAAATGTGTGATTTGGGAGAGAGTTCTGAATTTGGAACCAAATTCGGGTCTTAACTAAAGAGGAACCGCCTTTGGTTGCATACCTTTAATCACCCTTTTCTACTAGTGTTCGTCTCATTTTAAGTTGTAATTTAACTACTCCTTAAGTTTGACAATAAAATTGAAATAGTGTATAAGTATAAATATTTTTTGTTGATACATTGTTAGATTCGTTATAATACTTATTTTTAAAATACCAATTGTTCACATGTTTTAATTATTCTTAATGAAAGATACAAATGATCAAATATTTTTCAAGTCAATTACTGGAAGTTAAATCCTGCATGTTTAATTGGGACAGAGGGAGTAACATATATTTTCAAAATATCAAATTTTCACAAATTTTAACTATGTTTAATAGAAGAGACTAATGATCAAACATTTTTTAAATCAAATGAAAGTGTACAATTTGAAATGAAACGTATAAAACGTTTGTGAATTGCCCCAATTAATGTTCAATGCATGTTTTTGGAAACATTTAATTTGTTGTCATTTTAAAATTCAATTCATTTGTTGAATCATATTCATATCACTTATATTTATTGATCTGTAGCAGATCTCAAGGGTAGCCCAGTTCGAACTTGCCGAAGGAATAGATGCGACTGGAGTGTCAACCAAAATGCTAACATGCAATTGCTCAGTGGAAGCAACCATAGATAACAAGTCTAAATTCTTTGCCCTTCACATTCATCCTCCTCCCTCTCTCGCTATATCTTTTGCCAATCTCCCTTTCGCTGTTGCACAAGTAAGCCGGCCCATTTTCTATCGATTTGAGTTTAAAGTTGACAATTTGTCCCTCATTTTGAAAATATTTCGTTCATTTCAGGGTTATAGCTTTATTAAAGTTAAACAAAAATTTCTTAACTCAATTTTTTATTTGATATCAAATTTTTTTTAAAAGCATCTTTATAAAAAAAATACTATCATATTGATTCGAAAATACGAAATACTAAAATTCAATTTAGTGGAAAATATTCATTGCAAGACCGATGGGAATTAAATTAGAAAACGGCTCTTTCCATAGGTGATTTCTGATATGAGTGAGTCGGCATTTCAAATGTCAATTTTTGATAGAATAGGCCAAGTTACCATTAGTTACTACAATTTTTTGTATTTAATTTAAAAAAATTGAGAGAACAGACGGCATTTTAAATACATACTCTTAGATTTGATTTTTTTCAGATTCGAAAATCTAAAATAAAAGATGGGGGATGATGGACGAATCAAACTTAAGGTTGGGAATTAAAAGAATGATTTATATCAGGCAACATTTCAATGCCAATTCACCTATTTTGAATATTCAGCTGAATAAAGCCGTTCTCTTAAATTACATGTATCATTCTTGTAAGAAGCAATTCCGACCAATAGCACATTTATAAACTTCAACCGTCTAATAAAAGAACCTTTAGGTCATCTTTTTCAGTTTTTTGTTTGAAAGCATATTCTTCTTTTTTTAGTTGGAAATTTAAGTTAGACGGCAAACCTTAAATGTATGGCAGGGACCTGATGAACTGGAAGTAGTAGCTGATGGAGTTGAAACTGTGAGGATGCATGTTGGTACGAGGAAGAAACCAATGTACGGTGCAGGAAGAAGCATGCAGGACTTACTTGAATCAGAAAATGGACTGCCATTATCCGTACATATCAAGTTTAGAACAGGTTTTCATGTGGTTTGGGGACTCATCAGCTCAAAATTTCACCACCAAGCTCACTGCTTCATTCTGGTTGCTAATGTTTATGACAAGAAACACAGAACGCAACGCTTCATTAGCCGATGTTCCTTGTCATCCTAACAATTATTTACATATATGATTGAGATCTTTGATAATTATGTATATCTTCAGGCAAACTAAGTAACCATTTTCTATGACGAAGAGATCTAATCACTGGGACAGAGTCTATTTCACCGGTAATTCAAAGCATGTATTTCAGCCCCCTGAAATACCATTGTGTAAGTGTTGTGCGGAGTGACGAGAAAGAACAAGCGAAGAAAATAAAAACAAAAGACAAAA
>JAULKM010100820.1:0-10374 GCA_032355605.1 Rubia tinctorum | reverse complement strand
AATAAAAATGCAACAATCACATAAATGTATGATTCTTGCCATTTCTTCGAAGTCAACAAAACAATGTTGCTACATATAACTCATATTATTAAATGAAAGACTATCTTTAAGGCCACAAAATGTTAAGAAATTAACTTAAAAAGTAAAAGTTTGGGAAATTTACTTGCTCCCTCATTTTTTTTATAGTATCTCAAAAGAAAAACCCCATCTATGCAATGATTAAAAAAGTATCTTTGAAAAATATTTGAATTTTCATGACGAAACAGTATAAACACGTTTGAGATGCAAGAGGAATAGTCAAAACTTCCAGTCCCAATACGTTCCCAAAATCAAAATTACAATGTCAATCAGTCATCAGCATCAGCGATGCCAACAGGCTCCGAACACTGATGTCTCCGATAATGGTGACATCGTCTAGGTTAACGGAAGAGACCGACTTATCCACGTCATCCGTGCCTTTCCGATCCACGGCTTGAAAGCTAACTCGATTTTCAGCCAACCAAAAGCAAGGGCTCCGAGCACCACCACCAGCATCTCGCCAGAATTTATTTTGTCATTGTTTAACAGCTTCACCGCAATCACTGTCGATTACATAGAAGGATAGCATATTGAGAGCCTCACTAGCTTTGAAGGTTATTATATAGGACAATTCTTAATTAATGTTAAGTTTAAGTACATGTGCAAAACTCGCACACTATTACTTAATCCTGAGATCGAGCACCTTACATGAAAAATTCATCTTCCACTCTTAGTTAATCATGAAATTAATGATTTCATGTGCAATGTTCAAATGATTATTAAGGACAAGTTGAGGATATTCCGTGCAAAACTTGTGATGACTATTATTCATGAGTTTGAGTATTTATTCAACCCCATAAATAAGCTAGTCATTCATGATATTGGAGAAACTAGCAATTACCGTTTGTGCAATAAAAGTGCAACTAACAATTCACGTCTGTGCAGTAAAAGTGAAACAATCACATAAATGCATGATTCTTTCCAATTCTTAGAAATAATATAATGTTGCTACATGTGGCTTATATTATTAAATGCAAGACTATATTTAAGGCCTCAAAATGTTGGGAAATTAACTTAAAATGTAAAATTTTGGGAAATTTACTTGCTCCCTCATTGTTTTAGTATCTGAAAAGAAAAACACCATCTATGCGATGATTAAAAAGGTATCTTTTAAAAGTATGTGAATTTTCATGATGAATCAGTATCAAACAAATTTGAGATGTAGAAGGAATAGTCAAAACTTCCAGTCCCAATACATTCCCAAAATAAAAATTACAACGTCGATTAGTCATCAGCGATAGCGATGTCAACAGGCTTCGTACACTGATGGCATTGATGATAGTGACATCATCTAGGTCATCGGCAGAGTCTGACTTATCCACGCGGTTCGTGCCTTGTCGATCCACGGCTTGAAAGCTAACTCAATTTCTAGCCAACCAAAAGAAATGGCTCCGAGCACCGCCGCCGCCGTCAAGCCCAAATTTGATTTTTTTTTCTACTGTTCAACAGTTTCACTGAAACCACCACAGATTCTGTAGAAGGATAGGATATTGAGAGCCTCACTAGCTTTGAGGGTTATTATATTGGTCAATTCCAAATTAATAGTAAGTTTAAGTATATGTAAGAAACACGCACACTATTACTTAATCCCAAGCTCGAGTACCTTATATGCAAAATTCGTACCCCACTCTTAGTTAATCATGAAATTGATGATTTCATGTGCCATGTTGAAATGACCATTAAGCACTAGTTGATGATATTCCATGCAAAACTCATGATGACTATTATTCATGAGTTTGAGTATTTTAAGCAACCCTATGATTAAGTTAGTCATTCATGATATTGCTTGACACTAGCAATTACCTTCTGTGCAATAAAAAAGCAACTGAAACTCAGGTCTGTGCAATAAAAATGCAACAATCACATCAAGGTATGATTCTTTCCATTTCTTTAAAATTAACAAAAAAATGTTGCTACATGTGGCTCATATTATTAAATGCAAGAATATCTCGAAGGCCTCAAAATGTTGGGAAACTAACTTAAAATGTAAAATTTTGGAAATTTAATTGCTCCCTCATTTTTCTTTAGTATCTCAAAAGGAAAACCCCATCTATGCGATGTTTAAAAAAGTATCATTGAAAAGTATATGAATTTTCATGACGAATCAGTATCAAACACGTTTGAGATGCAAGAGGAATAGTCAAAACTTCCTGCCCCAATACATTCCCAAAATTAAAATTACAACGCCGATTAGTCATCAGTGACAATGATGCCAACTCGCTTCACACACTGATGTCGCCGATGATGGTGACATTATCTGGGTCAATGGCGGAATTCGACTTATCCACGATGTCCATGCCTTTCCGATCCACGGCTTGAAAGCCAACTCAATTGCCAGCCAGCCAAAAGCAAGGGCTCCGAGCACCACCGTCGGCGTCTTGCCCAAATTTGATTTCATGATTTTTGAACAGTTACATCGCAACCACTATTGATTCTATAGAAGAATAGGAAACTGAGAGCCTCATTAGCTTTGAGGGTTATTATATAGATAAATTCTTATTTAATTATAAGTTTAAGTAAATGTGCGATACTCGCACAATATAACTTAATCCTGAGCTTGAGTTCCTTACATGAAAAATTCATACCCCACTCTTTGTAAATCATGAAATTGATGATTTCACGTGCCATTTTGAAATGACTATTAAGCACGAGATGATAATATTCCGTGCAAAATTCATGATGACTAAAGAGTTTGAGAATATTAAGCAACCCCATAAATAAGCTAGTTATTCATGATACAGTGAGACACTAGCAATTACTGCCTGCGCAATAAAAATACAACTAAAAATTCATGTATGTGCAATAAAAATGCAACAATCACATAAATGTATGATTCTTTCCATTTCATCGAAGTCAACAAAACAATGTTGCTACATATGGCTCATATTATTAAATGAAACACTATCCTCAAGGCCACAAAATGTTGGGAAATTAACTTAAAATGCAAAAGTTTGGAAAATTTACTTGCTCCCTCCTTTTTTTAGTATCTCAAAAGAAAAAGCTCTTCTATGTGATGATATTTTAAGTAAAAAATATGTTTAGGATGCAAGAGGGATAATCAAAACTCTCAGGCCCAATACATTGCCAGAATTGAAATTACAAATTCAATTAGTCATTATCGACAGCGATTCCAACAGGTTTCGCACACTAATGTCACCAATAATGGCAACTTTGTCAAGGTCAACGGCATAGTTTGACTTATCCATGTCGTTTGTGCCTTGTCGAGCCACGACTTGAAAGCTAACTCAATTGCCAGCTAGCCAAAAACAAGGGATCCGTGCACCACCGCCAGCGTCTTGCAAGAATTTGATTTCGTCATTTTATAAAAGCTTCACCGCAACCACCGTTGATTACGTAGAAGAATAGGATATTGAGAGCCTCACTTCCTTTGAAGGTTATTATATTGGTCAATTCTTAATTAATTGTAAGTTTAAGTACATGTGCGAAACTCGTGCACTATTACCTAATCCTGAGCTCAAGCACCTTACATGAAAAATACATAACCCACTCTTAGTTAATTATGAAATTAATGATTTCACGTGCAATGTTCGAATGACTAATAAGCACAAGTTGATGATATTCTGTGCAAAACTCGCGATGACTATTATTCATTAGTTTGTATATTTTAAGCAACCCCATAAATAAGCAAGCCATTCATGATATTTTGAGAAACTAGCAATTACCGTTTGTGCAATAAAAGTGGAACTAACAATTCATGTGTGTGGAATAAAAGTGAAACACTCACATAAATGTATGATTCTTTCCATTTCTCCGATATCAACAAAAAAATGTTGCTACATGTGGCCATTATTATTAAATGCAAGAATATCTTCAAGGCCTCATAATGTTGGGAAATTAACTTAAAATGTAAAATTTTGGGAAATTTACTTGCTCCCTCATTTTTTTAGTATCTCAAAATAAAAACCCCATCTATGCGATGATTAAAAAAGTGTCTTTGAAAAGTATTCAAATTTTCATGACGAATCAGTATCAAACACGTTTGAGATGCAAGAGGAATAGTCAAAACTTCCAGTCCCAATATGTTCCCAAAATTAAAATTACAAAAACAATTAGTCATCAGCGATGGCGATGCCAATGGGCTCCGAACACTGATGTCTCCGATGATGGTGACATTGTCTAGGTCAACGACAGAGTCCGACTTATCCACATCATCCGTGCCTTATCCATCCATGTCTTGAGAGCTAACTCAATGGCCAGCCAGTCAAAAGAAAGGGCTTCAAGAACAACCGTCGGCATCTTTCCCAAATTTGATTTCGTCATTGTTGAACAGTTTCATCGCAACCACTGTTGATTATGTAGAAGGATAAGAAACTGAGAGCTACAATAGCTTTGAGGGTTATTATATAGGTCAATTATTATTTAATTATAAGTTTAAGTATATGTGTGAAAATTACACAAAATTACTTAATCCCAAGCGTGAGTAACTTACATGCAAATTTCATACCCCACTCTTAATAATCATGAAATTGATAATTTCATGTGCCATGTTGAAATGACTATTAAGCACGAGATGATAATATTCTGCGCAAAACTCATGATGACTATTATTTTAGAGTTTGAGTATATTAAGCAACCCCATAAATAAGCTAGTCATTCATGATACTGTGAGACACTAGCAATTACCGCATGTGCAATAAAAATGCAACTAAACATTCACGTATGTGCAATAAAAAATGCTACAATCACATAAATGTATGATTCTTGCCATTTCTTCGCAGTCAACAAAACAATGTTGCTACATATGGCTCATATTATTAAATGCAAAACTATCTTTAAGGCCACAAAATGTTGGAAAATTAACTTAAAATGCAAAAGTTTGGGAAATTTACTTGCTCCCTCATTTTTTAAGTAACTCAAAAGAAGAAGAAAAAAGCATCTATGCGATGATAATGTAAGTAAAAAAGTATGTTTAAAAAGTATATGAACTGTCATGATGAATCAGTATCAAATAAGTTTGGGATGCAAGAGGGATAATCAAAACTCCCAGTACAATATATTGCCAAAATTGAAATTACAAAGTCGATTAGTCATTTGCGACAGCGATTCCAATGGGTTCCACACACTGATGTCACCGATAATGGCAACGTTGTCAGGGTCAACGGCATAGTTCAACTTATCCACACCGTCCGTGCCTTGTCAAGCCACGGCTTGAAAGCTAACTCATTTGCCAGGCAGCCAAAAGCAAGGGCTCCGAGCACCACAGCCAGCGTCTTGCCAGAATTTGATTGTCATTGTTTAACAGCTTCACTGCAATCACCGTTTATTACCTAGAAGGATAGGATATTGAGAGTCTCATTTGCTTTGAAGGTTATTAGATAGGCCAGTTCTTAATTAATTGTAAGTTTAAGTACATGTGCGAAACTCGCACATTATTACTTAATCTGGATATCGAGCACCTTACATGAAAAAATCATACCCCACTCTTAGTTAATCATTAAATTAATGATTTCGTGTGCAATGTTCAAATGATAATCAAGGACAAGTTGATGATATTCCGTGCAAAACTCGTGATGACTATTATTTATGAGTTTGTGTATTTTAAGAAACCCCATAAATAAGCTAGTCATTCATGATATTTTGAGAAACTAGCAATTACCGTTTGTGCAATAAAAGTGCAAATCACAATTCACGTCTGTGCAATAAAAGTGAAAAAAATCACATAAATGCATGATTCTATCCATTTCTTAGAAATAAAAAATGTTGCTACATGTGGCTCATATTATTAAATGCAAGAATATATTCTAGGCCTCAAAATGTTGGGAAATTAACTTAAAATGTAACATTTTTGGAAAATTACTTACTCCCTCATTTTTTTGTATCTCAAAAGAAAAAACCCCATCTATGCGATGATTAAAAAAGTATCTTTGAAAAGTATGTGAATTTTCATGACGAATCAGTATCAAACACACTTTAGATGCAAGAGGAATAGTCAAAACTTCCAGTCCCAATACATTCCCAAAATTAAAATTACAACGTCGATTAGTGATCAACGACAGCGATGTCAATGGGGTTCGCACACTGATGTCGCTGATGATAGTGACATCATCTGGGTCAACGGCAGAGTCTGACTTATCTATGCCATTCGTGCCTTGTCGATCCACAGCTTGAAAGCTAAATCAATTTCCAGCTAGCCAAAAGCAAGGGCTCTGAGCACCACCGTCAGTGTCTTACCCAAATTTGATTTCATTATTGTTGAACAGTTTCATCGCAACCACTGTTGATTTTGTTGAAGGATATGACACTGAGAGCCTCACTAGCTTTGAGGGTTATTACATAGGTCAATTCTTATTTAATTATAAGTTTAAGTATATGTGCAAAACTCGCACAACATTACTTAATCCCGAGCGTGAGTTCCTTACGTGCAAAATTCATACATCACTCTTAGTAAATCATGAAATTGATGATTTCATGTGCCATGTTGAAATGACTATTAAGAACGAGATGATATTCCGTGCAAAACTCGTGAAGACTATTATAAATGATTTTGAGTATATTAAAAACCCCATAAATAAGCTAGTCATTCATGATACTGTGAGACACTAGCAATTACCACCTTCTTTATAAAAATGCAACTAACAATTCATGTATATGTAATAAAATTGCAACAATCACATAAATGTATGATTATTGCCATTTCTTCGAAGTCAATTAAACAATGTTGCAACATATGGGTCATATTATTAAATGCAAGACTATCTTAAAGGCCATAAAATGTTGGGAAATTAACTTAAAATGCAAGAGTTTGGGAAATTTACTTGCTCCCTTTTTTTTTAGTATCTCAAAAGAAAAACCCCATCAATGCAATGATAATTTAAGTAAAAAAGTATGTTTAAAAAGTATATGAATTGTCATAATGAATCAGTATCAAACAAGTTTGGGATGCAAGAGGGATAACAAAACTCCTAGTCCCAATACATTGCCAAAATTGAAATTACAAAGTCGATTAGTCATTAGCTACAGTGATTCCAATGGGTTCCGCACACTGATGACCCCGATGATGGCAACGTCGTCAGGGTCAACGACATAGTTTGACTTATCCACGTCGTGCTTGCCTTGTCGAGCCAGGGCTTGAAAGCTAACTCAACTGCCAGCCAGCCAAAAGCAAGGGCTCCGAGCACCACCGCCAGCATCTTTCCAGAATTTGATTTTGTCATTGTTTAACAGCTTCACCGCAACCACCATTGATTACGTATAAGAATTGGGTATTGAGAGCCTCACTCTCTTTGAAGGTTATTGTATAGGTCAATTCATAATTAATTGTAAGTTTAAGTACATGTGCGAAACTAGCACACTATTACTTAATCCTGAGCTCGAGCATCTTACATGAAAAATTCATACCCCAATCTTAGTTAATTATGAAATTAATGATTTCATGTGCAATGTTCGAATGACTATTAAGCACAAGTTGATGATACTCCGTGCAAAACTCGTGACTATTATTCATGAGTTTGTGTATTTTAAAAACCCCATAAATAATCTAGTCATTCATGATATTTTGAGAAACTAGCAATTACCGTTAGTGCAATAAAAGTTCAACTAACAATTCATGTCTGTGCAATAAAAGTGAAACAGTCACATAAATGTATGATTCTTTCCATTTCTTCCAAATCAACAAAAAAATGTTTCTACGTGGGCCTCGTATTATTAAATGCAAGACTATCTTCAAGGCCTCAAAATGTTGGGAAAATAAATTGAAATGCAAATTTTTGGGAACTTTACTTGCTCCCTTATTTTTTTAGTAGCTCAAAAGAAAACCCCACTTATATGATGATAATTTAAATAATAAAGTATCTTTGAAAAGTATATGAATTGTCATGATGAATCAGTATCAAAAAAGTTTGAGATGAAAGGGGAAAATCAAAACTCCTAGTCCCAATACATTCCCAAAATTGAAAGTACAACGTTGATTAGTTATCGAAGACAATGATGCCAACGTGCTCCGCATGCTAATGTCGCCGACGATGGCAACTTCATTTGAGTCAACGGAAGGATCCGGCTTATCCATGTGGTTTTGGCCTTGTCGAGCCACGTCTTGAAAGCTTAATTAATTGCCAGCCAGCCAAAAGCAAGGGCTCCGAGCACCACCGCTGACGTCTTGCCGAAATTTATTTTTGTCATTGTTAAACAGTTTCACCGCAACCACTGTATATTTTGTAGAAGGATATGATAATGAGAGCTTCACTAGCTTTGAGGGTTATTATATAGGTCAATTATTAATTAATTTTAAATTTAAAAATATGTGCGAAACTCGCACGCTATAACTTAATCTCGAGCATGAGTAACTTACATGAAAAATTCATACCCTACTCTTAGTAAATCATAAAATTTATGATTTCATGTTCCATGTTGAAATGACAATTAAGCACGAGTTGATGATATTCTAAGAAAAAATCGTGATGTCTATTATTTATGAGTTTGAGTATATTGAGAAACCCTGAATATCAGCTAGTCATTAATGTACTGTGAAACACTAGCAATTACCGTGTGTGCAACAAAAATGCAACTAACAATTCACGTCTGTGCAACAAAATGCAACAATCACATAAATGTATGATTCTTTCCATTTTTCAAAATCAAAAATAAAATGTTGCTAGATGTGGCTCATATTATTAAATGCAAAACTATCTTCTAGGCCTCAAAATTTTGGGAAATTAACTTGAAATGCAAACTTTTGGGAACTCTGCTTGCTCCCTCATTTTTTTAGTATCTCAAACGAAAACCCCATCTATGTGATGATAATTTAAGCAAAAAGGAATCTTTGAAAAGTTTATGAATTGTCATGACGAATCAGTATCAAACACGTTTGAGATGGCAGGGGGATAATCAAAACTACTAGTCCCAATACATACTCAAAATTAAAATTACAACATCGATTAGTCGTTGACAACGATGCTAATAGGCTCAGCACGATATTGGCAACATCATTTGGGTCAAAGGCAGGGTCCAACTTATCCACGTCGTTCGTGCCTTATCGAGCCATGGCTTGAAATTGAACTCAATTGTGAGCAAGACAAAAGCGAGGGCTCCGAGCACCACTGCCCCCGTAATGCAGAAATTTGATTTTGTCATTGTTGAACAATTTCTCCGCAACCACCATAGATTCTGTAGAAGGATAGGATACTGAGAGCCTCACTAGCTTTAAGGGTTATTATATTGGTCAATTCTTAATTAATAATAAGTTTAAGTATATGAACGAAACTCGCACACTATTACTTACTCCCAAGCTCGAGAACCTTACACGCAAAATTCAAACCCCACTCTTAGTCAATCATGAAATTAATGATTTCATGTGCTATGGTCAAATGACTATTAAGCATGAGTTGATGATAATCCGTGAAAAACTCGTGTTGACTATTATTCATGAGTTTGGGTATTTTAAGCAACCCCATAAATTAGCTAGTTATTCAAGATATATTGAGACACTAGAAATTACCGTTTATGCAATAAAAATGCAACTAGCAATTCACGTCTGTGCAGTAAAAGTGAAACGACCACATAAATGTATGATTCTTTCCATTTCTTCAAAATCAACAAAAAAAATGTTGCTACCTATGGCTCATATTATTAAATTCTAGACTATCTCCAAGGCCTCAAAATGTTGGGAAATCAACTTGAAATATAAAATTTTGGGAACTTTACTTGCTCCCTCATTTTTTTTAGTATCTCAAAATAAAAGCCCATCTATTTGATGATAATTTAAGTAAAAAAAGTATCTTTGAAAATTATATGAATTGTCATGAGTAATAAGTATCAAACACATTTGAGATGCAAGGAGGATAATCAAAACTCCCAGTCCCAATACATTTCCGAAATTGAAATTACAACATCGATTAGTCATCGGTGACAACGATGACAATGGGCTGTGCACGCTGATGTCACCGACGATGGCAACATCGTCTAGGTCAACGGCAGGATCCGACTTATCTACGTCGTTCAGCCCATGTCGAGCCACGGCTTGAAAGCTAACAAAATTTCCATCCAACCGAAAACAAAGGCTCTAAGCACCACCGCTGGTGTTTTGAAAAAAATTTATTTTGTCTTTGTTTAACAGCTTCACCGTAACCACCATTGATTATGTATAACGATAGGATATTGACAGCCTCACTAGATTTACGGGTTATTACATAGATGAATTCTTAATCAATTGGAAGTTTAAGGTGCACTAATACTTAATCCTGAGCTCGAGCACCTTACATGCAAAATTCATACACCACTCTTAGTTAATCATGAAATTGATGATTTCATGTGCCATGTTGAATTGACTATTAAGCACGA
>JAULKM010100819.1:0-10375 GCA_032355605.1 Rubia tinctorum | reverse complement strand
CAAAATTATTGGCATCTTTTGAGCTTAATGAAAAAGGGAAGGTCACCCTCCAAACCCCGTCTATGACGGTTTAATTTTTTTAAAAAATAATCATAATAAATCGTAAAAAAAAAATTGCGTTGTTAATCTTGGCAGGGAGGGAGTAGTTTGGTTCCTTTTCACATAATTTGTATGGAATTGAACTAAGTTTATGATTTAATTTTTTTATATATCCTAAATACCATATTCATTTATTATCATTTTTACCGTATTCGAGCATCAACGGTGATGTTTTGGACTTGCTTGACAATTTTTCTTGCAACAGTCGCTCACTGTTAATACACGTATACAGCTTGGAAAACAAATGTAACTTGAGGGAGCGACTAGCTTGATGTCTGATACAATAAATGCTTCAATTGCCGCAAGTGTATTCCACATGAAATTGTATTGGATCGTGTTGTTCACCTCATATTGTCAAATAACAATTCTCTATTTTGTTATTACACAACCTGCATCTAAAAAAAAGTTAAAATTTCTAAATAAAAGAAGTACAATAATAATTTATTGTAGTTAAATTGTGTATTAATAAATTTATTTTTTTACAAATATAAAACTAATTACTACAATAAATGTATTTAAAAATAATTTAATTTTAATGCTCGAGCATGAATAGAATTGTAAAATAAATATTATTATTTCATAAATAATAAATATACAAATATTCAATAAATAAAACTTAAAATAAAACATAAAATTAATTAAAAATTACATCGTCATAATGATTTCAAAACATTCCATATTTTTCCCTAATGATTTCACAAACTTGATCATGATTTTATCTAGCTCTTTCATTCATATTTGATGTATCATTGCAGAGAATAGTAAAATCTTGTTGGGTATTCATTATAGATATTCAATCATTTTTAATTATTATTGTTGAATAAATGTATTAATGCATTCTAGAAGAAAATAAAAAAAATGTATGTGAGACCTATCAAGCTACACAAGATTGTAGCTTACCATTGAGGGAGTGTGTAGCTTGCCAACTCATTGGTTTGAAAATTTACATGACAAGTTAAACTACTATGAAGTGTAGCTTACCAGTGTGGATGCTCTTATACTCCTACCTCCAATATTATACCACTTCCTCCATCTCGGCCGTAATCGTGGTATCTTTTATCAACTTTTTAGAATATATTTTATCTTAAAATTCAGTTAATATATACGTGAAAATATGATTACGTGAGACATTATATTTGTTGTAACATGTATATTTTAAGTATAGGGTTTTATACATTCTTACCATATATAACTAGAGTTATCGATGGTCGAACAAACGTGGAATATCATAACAAACAAGTACAAACATATATGGGACAGAACAGTGGCGAAACTAGATTAAAACTTGAGGAGGGGCGGATCTTGGACGGGGCGGAGTTTAACACTTCCAACATTAATTTTACCGGGGCGGATGAAGAGTACATGTATATCTAACCCTTTTATTCACCGGAGGTTTGGGGGGCGGCCGCACCTGCTCCCCAAATTCCGCCACTGGGACGGAAGGAGTACAAGTAGTTGTTATGATCGGGGTTTCAAAAGAAAAATTATGAAGAGAATAAGAGTTTAGGAGAAAAAGAATACTACAGTTTTGGTTCAAACTACCATAAATTGAGTCTCTCTTAAACTTGCCTCTTCCTTATGTACCTCAGCGAGTTCAACTGCTCTCAAAAACCATGCTCAACAGCCTTCAGTTATCACTTTATAGGTAATTTAGAGTATGTTAAGTCTCAACTTTCTCTTCTATTTCTGGATTGTTGTAATCAATTCTTCAACTTCATTGAAAAGACCAATATATCCTTAAGGATCATGGCACTATTGCTCTAAATAGAAAAGTGTTATGATCCAGGGACTGATTAGAACATAAGAAAATAAGGAAAGTACTCGGTTGGCAATTAAGCTCAAAAGTTTAAGAAACACAGTTGAAGACAGTTAAGCAACTGAGCTTTGAAGTTAAATGTAAAGTCTAGATTTATTTAATTGGCAATTTGTGAAATTTATGCAAACATGGAATTATTGTGTTGAAACATCAAAGAAAGAATGTTTGGAGTTTTATGGAATGACATGAAAGAAATTCGATGAGATATTTCGTCCATAATGTTTTTATTGGAGAATATATCAATTCCTATGAGATTTGATTAGATTCATGGAATTGAAATTTATTTGAAACATTCGGTTATAGTAGAGATGTGGACAAGATATTCTAGTTCCTTTTTAAGGGATTATATTTGATAATTCCTATCTCCAAGGGAATGTGATTAAAATCAGAATTTACGATGGAGAAGGAACTGTATTCACATAAAACTTTCCATGTTGGAACATACGGAAAGCTGAAAACTAAATAATTTTAACCGATTATAGAATATTGCGGGGATATTGATTTATGGAAGATTGGAGATTTCGCAATATTGATATAGGAGTGTATTTGAAACATATTGGATTTATGAAAAATCCCTATGATTATGAAATTGGTTTTATGGAATATTATGAGATATGTTGATATAAGGAAAATTCCTTTATTCATGTGATTTGGATGTGCTTTAGAAACATATAAGAAATGAGAATGTTATGGAGATGGAGAATTCTGATATGCTCATGGATTATAAATGGAGGACATCATCTGCTGCATTACTCATAAATTTCATTGGAAGAATCTGCATTCAGATTTTCCATATCTTTCCGAGAGTACTACGAGAGTCAGCATACACATGTTCAAACATACCTGTTGATTAGTTCAGAACATATATACCTTAATTTCTAGGGAAGAGGAGATGCATCGTTGATAAGTTTCAAGGTCAGAGGGAGTTTGATCAAGGCGGATTGGTAGCAAGGGTAGTTTGCAAAATCCACACATTGTAATTAGAAAATATAAGTATAGTTGTATAGTGTACTTTATATTATATCTTTCTGATTAGTTAATTTATTTTGAACTGGGCCTGACCCCACAGATGTAAGTAGATTTCAGCGAATTGCGTAATCAAGTCTTGTGTGTTCTTGTGTTATTTTTACATATTTGATTAGATAGGTTATCTTACCATTAATAAATAATATCAAATTTCACTAAAGATCACTACTTTGAATTGCTAGATGTCAGTTTGTTAGGAGGGATTATGATGATGAACATACAAATGTCTCAACACGCATTATGAGGGCATTTTTTTTGGATGAAATCAGAAGTTTTATACTCCCGTCCCATTTCAAACTTTACTTTTTGACTCTTCATAGTTGATTCAATTTTTTTATCCATATAACTTGTGAAAAATTGATATTTTAATGAAAATATATGTTATAACGAATCTAACAATATATCACACAATAATATTTATACTTATATACCAATCCAATTTTAGGATCAAAGTTATAAAGTTTTGATTAATAGTTAAATTGAAGTTTGAAATGAAACATGGGGAGTACTTGTATTTTCCTCTACAAAATCCTTATATTCTTCCTAATCTATTCATGTCAACTCTCACCTGCAAAGCTGCAAATCTCAATCCAATACTTCATTTTTCATTTTTCATTTAATCCCTGGTTTTTAACAAAAAGGAGGGGGGAAAATAATAACCATTCATATCTTCAGACTTCATTTATCAACAATCAGGCCAGCCCAGTATACGGCCCACAGAAAGCAAAAAATGGGCTTGATAACGGAAAGAGGATGGGCTTCACAATCTTAGGGCCCAAGAAGACAGCGCGGGGTTCAGACCCGGCAATACGACGCCGTAAGGTCAAACCGCAAGCGAACTTTTGCAGAAAATTTTCAGTCCAGCAGAGCTAAGCTGGCCGGATCTGACAGCATCACCATGGAATTCTACGCGGAGGAAGGGAAACAGATAGAGGAATCATGCTCAACTCTCGTGCTGGTAAATCAGTTCAACATTTTTCTAGGGTTTTCATTTCATTTTTTCAAAATTTTGTTCTTAATATTCGATTATTGCTGTATTTTCTGAATGAATAGCCGGCGCTGTCGATCGGAAACGTCGGACAGCTGGCGGTGGACCTGCTGATATCGTCGTTAAGAGCGGAGATAGTCGGTTACCTCGACGACCCTAACGTTCTGCCTTGCCTTGGGAATAACGCCTATTCGCAGTCTCCTCCAGGCGATCTCACCCTTCCTCTTGAAGGTTGTGCTTTACTCTCTCTTGCACGTGTAATTTTGAAATTGATGAGATTTCGTGCTTGTTTTCGCTTGTTCATTTTCACTTCGATTTTAAATTCAAATGTTGTGTTTATAGGTATGTATAACGATGATATCTATGTTGTATGGCAGCTTATAGTTCGGCATCGCAGCGGATGACTTTCATTCAGCAGAGGTCTCCGGTTATGAAGGTAAATTAATTTGTGTTTCATTTGAGACTGCGGCGTCTTGTATAGGTAATTGGTTTTTAGAGTTTTGAGTTGCTGCACGATTTGATACTAGTAATCATTTTAACAGGGTTTGATGATTGAGCTTGCGAAAAATCTGGCAAACTTTGCTGCTGAGAATCAGATGATGCATGTTGTAATCCTCTCTAGCCTAGACTTTAGCCACTGGCAAAACATTGATATGTCCAGGTATTCATTACTTTAGTTTCTATGTGATTTTATTTTAGGACTTACCTTGGATTTTCGATGTGTTCTGGAAAAATTACTGATTCACCTAGTTACTGGATATTGTTGCTAATTCTTTGGTTTAAAATTGGTGGTTGAATGGTATAAATTGGGATATAATAATCAATCTAAAAGATAGAACTGGCCGAAGGACAGTACGCGAAGTTGCAACCTTTCTTTTTGTTTGTTTATTCATTGCAGATGTGAATGGTTGTAAATCTGATATTTTTAGTACTGTTTCCGGTAATACTATGATAGAATTCTTATTCATGTCAGTTGCTTTTTCTCAGTGGCTCGCAAACATATTACTTATCCAGTTCCAACATGGATGGGACAGACGATGACTGTGAAAAACTTGGGTTGAAGAGATTACCGGAATATAATCCTAGTCACCATAGGTGGCAATATCTCAGCTCAATGGATGGAACGGATCATGCACAAGATCACGACTTCCCAGTCGAGGACCTAGGAGAAGATGATTACTACCCTAGTTTGCCTTTTGCTGCTTTATTTTCTTGTTTGAAGGTATTAGCATCTTTAATGCTACTATATTGAGTTGCAGAGTTTCTTTTACATGCTATATTATTGGTCTCTGTGTTAAGACGAAACTGATCTTTTGGTCATCCTAGATTATCTAGCTGGTTATAGTCTCAGTATTTTAGTTGGCTGTCCCTTTAACATCTTATGTACCTGAATCTAATGCCTGTCAAATACACCGCCACTTGTTACTTTAGATGTGAAACAAAGATACCATCCTCTCAGATATACCTTAGCTGAGGTGAAATAGAGATAGAGGTTGAACTCGTGGAGGCTGACTTTGTTTTTTGATCCACATCCGAACCGAAATCTGAATATAACATGAAAAACCTTTCTTGTCAGGATGGGGTAACAGTAATTTGTCTTCTAGACTAATCATGTACGAAGCTAACTTTTGTAGTTGGATCTTCTTTATGGAATATTGGTTCATCCCTAATGGCCTCAACTCTTCTCATGAATTTCATTTTGTGGTGTACCAGGCCAAAGGCATAAAGACCACTTGTTTGCTTTGCTATTGCTCGGAGGGGGACAACATACCTGATGCTTTTAATTTAGCTGAGGCAACAAGCAAATTCTTGAATCTAAGCCTTGAAAGCGCTCAAGGTGAGTTGAATAATTGACAGTTGAGGCTTAAAATTATTGTTCATCAATTCTCATGTTGATCCTGACAAAATTAACACCAAGAACTTCTTTTACTATTCGTCATCATGCATTCTTGCCACCTTTTTCTGATTGATGCTCAAAGCAAGAGGGCAATTTTAGTAACGTGTTCGACTGACTTTGTTCAGGCAATGGAAGTGGTAGATGGGTCGTTCCCTTCTCATGGAAGAGTGTCTATGGACCCCCTCCAGATGCAGCTCTTTTTTAGGTAGCTCTTGATGTCCGCTTTCCCTTTTCATGTTTAGTTGTAAAACCACAAAAATGTGTCCCTACCACTCTAATTCTAAAATACATTCACATTCGATCTCCATAGTCCTGACCAATATAGTTTTTGTTTGTCACTTTTGTAAGAAAATCGATGCTTTTGATTTCACCTGCTACACAAACAATTCCGCAACTTCTGGTGGCCCCGCTTCTAAATCACTGCAGTAATTTGAGGGTTAGGTTACCTACTGGTTGGAAAGAATCCGAGCTATTGATATGCTTAAAAAAAGGTGAATGTGTATTTGGCAGGGCTTAGTGTTTCTTAAACTGTTATAAAACAGTTTGTTTTAACTGCAGATGGTAGTTTTGTGTAAAGAGTCGAAAGTGATTTTTCCCAAGCAAGATTTACTTCTAGATATATGCTACTACCGTTGACAAAATATTAAGACTTTGTGTATTGAAATGCGGTCTTTCCATAAGACCAAGCTTTAAATTGCAAATGAGGAGAAATCAAGATAAATTTTCGGGTTGCATTATTCGTATCATAAACTTATAACTACTGCACGTTCCGTAATAAAATTTTAACATTGTAATTAAAACTTTTAAGCTTTTGGTAATTCTAATTGGAAAGAAGGGTTTTTATCAAAATTTTTGCCAGATATTAATCATAATTCAGCAAAAAAAATGTCACTCCTGTTGTCATCCTAATATGAGGTATGCACGTATTCAGCTTTGTTTCAGTTAATAGAACAAATTGAAGGAAACTATAAATGAAAATGTGCGAAATCTGATATACAATGAATGATTAAACAATGGTTACGTGTGGTGGTGCTTAATTAATTAAAAACTGCATATGGGAATTTCATCAAAGTATCCAGCATAGAGTAGAAACTAGAAAGCAACCCTTCTTTATGGAGCAGCACGATGGGCATGCAGGATTTGGCCATCAGATTTTATATCCAAAACTAGACGAGTTGACCCTCAAGTTAAATCCCATAGCTTTCTCCATAATTCATGCCTCCTCTAATTTCTAGCTGGCATTAGGGTGGGCGTCGGGTTGGGTTATTCGGATTTCGGGTTATTCGATTCATGTTATTCAGTTTTGCCTCTAAAAAGCCCATAACCGAATCCGACCCGAATAAATCGAATCGAATTTCAAATTCGGTTTCGGTTCGAATTCGGATCTAATACGAATAAACCGAATTTGAATTTAATATTTTAAAAAATATATTGAAAATACACAAATTAATTCAAAATTCAAGATTTTATACTTTGGGCCATGAATTTGGCTCTGTATTTATATTAAATTTTAGGATTATATTATTTAATATATATATATATATATTATTTATTTAATTGTAATTCGGTATTCGGGCCAGGTTTCGGGTTGAGTTTCCATATCCAAAATCAAACCAAAAACCATATTCAAAATTCGGTTTATTCAATTCGGTTATCCGAAAATCGTATTTTAAATATGGTTCGGGTTATTCAAATTCTGATAATTTGGTTTTCGGTTCGGTTTTTTCACCCACCCCTAGCTGAAAGTCCATTGATAACTCTCTTTATCCTATTACAACCAATCCAAAACAAACAGTTTATGTTAGAAATGAGCAGTCCCTAAATGAAATACATACTAAATAGTCATACCAAGACGACAATAATCAGAATCGAAAAACATAACTCACCTGCTCTAGTGCGATGTCGTCGTTCTAGACTTAGCTATTGTGAAGGCCGATGTCAGTTTTAATGCAAAAATGGCATTTTTGCCTAGAATGAACCCTAATCCATGACCAATACTTTTCATTATTTGTACATGTAAAATGGATATTATTGTTGAATGAAAATGAGATGAAATAGGGTTAGGGGGGAAAATTTAGCTCATTTTAGGAGCTCAAATTTTCGGTTCATACTAAAAATTTTAGGGTAACCGATGTTGGTAGAAGGTCGGTTCATGTTTTGCTTCAAGCCAAAGGCATGTGACATCGCATATATGGGCCATAGCATAATTTCCAAAAAGTGTCGTCAAATACTCCCTATGAAGATTTCATGCCCTTCCATTGACCCGTTGATGCGCAAATAGGAACAACATGGTCGCGACAATGTGAATTACATAGATGTATCTCCAATTCACATTATGACATCTCCAACTTTCTTGGAGGGATTTAATTGCAAAATGTAAGTTCACCGATTGGGACAAAATTGATTTCGATCGAACCGGAAGGTACAATTTCTATCCCAAGTTGAACGTATAATCCCCGAGAGTGAAAAAGAAGCTGGCTTGGTCCCACGGAGACTTCCACAAGTGCTTCCAATTAACCTTTGTTACTTATAAGTAATTATGTATGATTTAGTATAGACCACGTACTAGCGTTTTTCTAAAAATGATGGACAAAATTTTATTCTCTTTTTATGTGGTGAAAAACCAAGAATATGTAATTTCGTGTGGTTCTCTGCAATGGAAATCATCATTCTCGTAACACACATTGTAAGAGTGTTAATGGAATACTAAAAAAAGATTATGCACTACCTACACGTGCGTTTTTCCTAGACAGTAAACATAATTTTTGCATATTACACGTGTCCTTATGTTCGGGTGCAGATTTCTGAAGCGTAGGGTACATTCAAGGAAGTTTGGGCCATAGCATAATTTCTAAAAAAAAGTGTCGGCAAATACTCACTGTGAAGATTCCGAGCTCTTCCATTGACCCTTTGATGCCCAAATTGGAACAGTGCGGTTGACACAATGTGAATTATATAGGTGTATCTTCAATTTCGCATTTCGGCATCTCCAACTTTCTTGTAGGGATCTAAGTGCATAAAGTAAAAAGTCCACCGGTTGGGCCAAATTTGATTCCGATCGAACCAGACGTTAATAAAGTTTCATGAATATATTTAAATTTAAATTTATAATTTCTAATATACTATTAACTGTTACAAAAGCGACTTTTATTCTTTTTGGTCAAACACATGTTCATTTATTATATTAGTGGGCTTAATATATTAGGCCTATATTCAAATATACCGACGTCGGTTGTGTTTCGAGCTCATGTTGGCTTTTGCGACAACATGTATGACGTTGCTAATGAGGAGGAAATTTTTACCAGGGTTCAAAATGTCTCTGTATATACACACACACATATATATTTATATATGTATTTATATATATATGTATGTATTTATATATATGTATATGTATGTATTTATATATATGTATGTATATATATGGAGCCCACCTTAGAATCAGTTCAAACTTTCATCTTCCAAGTTTCCCTCGAATCCCAACAGTTCTAAACCCTTCATCTCCACTCATCTCATAGGTATGTAGTTTCAATTCTTCCAACTTCTTCTTTTAAGTATTTGTTTTAATAAAATTGTTATTTCACTAACATAGGACATGCCCTCTAGCACTGGTTTTTCGGACCCTCTATCACCGGTTTTTGGGGTCCAAAAAACCGGTGCCCAAGTAGGCAGTGAAACAATTTCACCTGTTTTTGAAAAACCGGTGCTAGGTTTAGCACTGATTTTTTTAGCACCGGTTTTTAAAAATCGGTGCCAAACTTGGCACCAGTTTTTCAAAAATCGGTGAAATTATTTCACCGGCTACTTAGGTACCAGTTTTTTGGACCCCAAAAATCGTTGCTAGAGGGTTCGAAAACCGGTGCTAAATTTAGCACCGATTTTCATATATTAGCACCGGTCTAAAAATGTTTTAAAATTTGCACCGGTTTTATATGGCACTGGTTTTTTATTTGGAATTGCAATTGGGCGCTGACCGCAACTGTGCACAACTGCTCTATTACTTAAATTGGCAAAAACAGATTTGGAATTGGGCACTGACAGCAGCTGCTAAGCTGCTTAATTACTTTGATTTGGGCTAAAAAGCAGTAGAATAGGGTTCTGATCGCAGATGCGCAGCTGCTTTAATACTTCCCAACAAACAGTAAAACAATCTAACATATATATGGCCACATCCAGCCACATCCAAAAACATTTCTACAAAATGCATGATTCAAAACTAATAATCTATGGGACTAAACATAACTATCCAGACATAACTATCTATGGGACTAAATATAACTTTAGGTTGAACTAGCAATTAAATCATGTGGCATATACACATTAAATCACAAGGCTAATTCACACATCTATGGTCCTTAGAAATGCTCTGATGTACCCTATCATATCATATGGAAAATGTGTCATGTTTTGATCCTTAACATCACCCCTCCAAGCATTGGATCTCGCTCCACTAGTTTAAGAAATGTACTGGCCTGCATCAAAATGGCAAAATATTTAGTATTTCTCCTCATTATTTCCTTTACATTCAAGAAACTTGGAACCAAGTTTT
>JAULKM010100818.1:0-10375 GCA_032355605.1 Rubia tinctorum | reverse complement strand
TTATCTTAATTTCTTCTAATTTACACTTTAAACCTTGGTCTTTCCATGACTTATGGAAAGACCGTCTTTCAAGATACAGACTCTTTTCCTGCAGTCTACTATTTATTATTTTTATTTTTACCACATCTCTTCTTTAATACTTCTTCTGTTCCACTCTAAATTGCTTATTTACCTTTTGAGAGTCAAATTTTGAAAACTTTGACCCTAAATATATATTAATATAGAAACAATAAAATATCATGTGAGATATTGTCAGATTTGTAATAACATCTATTTTCTTAATATTAATTTTTTAAGCGACAATATTATAGATAACTAGAGATATCTACAATCAAACATACACATTGACAATAGTAAAAAAAAGTAAATAAACAATTTAAAATCGAACGGTGAGAGTAAGTTTTAATCTAATGAACAATTTTCGATTTCCAAACCAAAGATCCCCTATTGTGCTCCAGTGTCCTTCCTCCATTGTGTAATAGTGTAAGATAAGAATCATATTCTTATAAAACCATTACAAATTATACTCAATGACATAATTATTTTTTTAAGTAAAATTTTGTAAACTTTAACCCTATATATAAATTAATACATATATAATAAAAATATCATATGGGTATTGTTAAATTCATCTTAATATATATTTTCTAAATAATAAGTTTTTTATGCGGAATTGTTATACATAGTTTGATATATCGACGGTTAAACATGATTATTAAGTATCGTGAAAAAATAAATACTAATATGCCATTTTTACTGTTACGAAGGGAATAATCATTTTTCCATAACATGCATAGAACCTAAGCTTCATTACATATTCGTTTATTTTAGCTTGATTACCCATTTTTATTCAGTATTAGAAAAATAGAATACTTGAAAAGTATAGAATGATCTTAATATTAAGATATAAATTAGGAGTAACACGCTTCACTTATAATTTAAAAGTTGTAAATTTATAAAAACAAAAAAATCTCTTTATCTTTTAAAGTTATGAAATAATTAATATGTATTTTAATTTAAAAAATGCATATTATAATTACGCTATTGAAATGCTGCCTTCATCAAACAATAGCTTTGAATAAAGCTCAGGACCGTTTAGTATGCCCTTTGTCCAATTTCAAATTCCACTTTTGAATTTTCACAGTTGACTTAAAAATATTTTAACCTTAATATCTTTCATTAATGATAATTAAAATTTATAAAAATTGATATTTTGAAAATATAGGTTATAACAAATCTAACAATGTATCACACAATAGTATTTATGTATATGTACCAAATCAATTTTAGAGTCAAAGTTATGAAGTTTTGACTAAATCAATAGTTAAATTGCATTTTAAAATGAAACATAGAGAATAATAAATTTCATTCATACTCACTAATTCTGATCATAATCTATAATTAATGGAAAATAGTTTTATAATTCTGTGATGGCAGTAACGTTTTAACTTAGTGATATTTATTTAGTAGTTTTAATTCTAATTATTTATAAGTTATAGATAGGACTTATCTATGTCTGATAACAATTCACCATTTAATCTAAGTTAATCTATTTGTAATAATTTGAACCGAATTTTATAGTAGATCGAGTCGGTCCTAAACTTTTAATTTAATAAATTCAAATTGTTTTTTACGAAAAAATGTCAATAATGGTACCCACTTTTAAGTGAAATTTACAGTTTGATACCCAATTTTACAAATTCTTCTGAAAAGTACCCACTTTTTTCATTAATGTCTCGAAAATGTACTTTTTAGTTAAAATGGGTATCATTTTGGCGCAATTTTAATCCAAATTGATACCCATCATTTTGAGAAATAAAAAAATAGATACCTTTAAATGACAAATTCAAAATTAAGGTATCAAACTATGAATTTCGATTAAAAGGGATAACTATTTTTCACTCTTACAAGAAGTTTCTGAGAAAAAATGGGTGTTGGCTTTTTCCCCCATAATAATAAAGACAATAGCGTATCTTTGAGTCAGCCACCTCTATGAGACTATGAGCATTGGCAACCTTAATGTTGGTATCCTTGTCAATCTTGTAGATATGGAACGGGACAGACAGGCGCACACGGCTACGAATTTCGAATTTTTCTCACCACTTGCTAAGGGAACAACCCCTGTCTCCCACACTACACAAAACAAAAAAAAACAATTTTTGTGATATTATTATAGGGCAAAGGAGTTCAGTGACATCTAACTATTGTCATCGTTCACTTTGAATAGCATTCCCTTGAGTGACCACGAGACTGAAATCCTCCAGTGAATTCCGACATAATTTGATCATCTGTCACTGCAAAGCCCTCAACATAAACAGTCTCAAAATCTTGAGAGATGGGCAGTCCAAGCCACTGATTGATAAGTTTTCTAGAAAATCTCGCCACCTTGCCTCGGATAAAGACCCTGTTGTACCACTCAGAATATGGATCAATGTTGTCTCCCATCAGATTAGAATAAATTTCTTTTACACTCTACCGGTTGTACTTTTTGTAGATTGATGCAGTAGTCTTGAAACCCAAATAGTCCAGGTAGGTTGCAAATCTACACTCCTCATATGCATTCAGATCAGTTGTCCTCTCAGCTAAAATCCTCCTCCGACACACAATATCCTATCTCTCCTAGAAATCTGCATCATAAAAATATTGCTCTTTGCATTCTTGGCAAAAAGTGTTGACTTAGTAAAATTCTATCCTGACTCAGTCTTGATCTTCTTCTTCTTTTCATACTGTGGTGAAGTTGGTTCAAACTCCTTCCACTTAGACATTCTTCTTGATGGTTGTGTTACCTCCTTCACTGAATCAGTAACCTGGTAAGTAGTATTTATGTAGTCTGTTAATCCTGATGTTGGAACATCAGACCCAGATGTTGGAACATAACAACTTTCAGTTTCACCCATTTTCTCAGATGTTAAAACATCATATCCTTTCATTATTGCTTCGGAATCAACACCTTCAGTCTGCATCGGTGTTGGAACATCACCATGCTTATCTTCCATAACTCCATCAGTACTTTCTCCTCCCATCTCAATGTCTGTTGTTGGAACATATGTTTGTTCACCACTCAGATCACAATCTTCTCCATCCACATTCACTGGTATTTGAACATAAGAATCTCTAATCACAGAAGGCTAATCTATTTCCATGTCCACAGTTTCTCCCTCTGTTTTCATACTATGTGTTGGAACATGACAAGCATCATTCCTTGTAACTCCTCATCATCCCAAACCAAAATACCAGGAGGAGCTATCTCTCTGATCTATTCGGCCATCATATGCATCTCATGATCAAACATGACCACTTCATAATTTTCCTCACTAGCATACCAGTAAAAAATTCTCCTAATTTTAAGCTTGTGAGATCCGGAAGCAAAAACACCTTTTATCCTTTCCAAGATAAATCCATCATCACCTTTTCACCAACTAGCCATCACAACAATCACCATAATGTCTTGAACACCAACTTCCAAGATGTCCAATTACGCCTCCTTTTTTTGTTCTCTTTTTCTATTTTTTGTAATTTTCTAATTTCAGTACAAAAAACAAAACTTAAAAATTAATGAGAAAAATGAGTACCTCAAATTCGACAAACACCTAAGTGTTGTCCGAGGAGATCAAAAGTTGCGGAGTCCAATGGCTTTGTGAAAATATCCGTAGATTTTTTTTATGTTGGAACATCGTCAACCACAACTTCTATCCTCTCAACTAGATCTCGAATAAAATGATGACTTGTATCAATGAGCTTTAGAGAATGCTTTGCTGGATTCTTTGAGATGTCAATAGTGCTTTTTTTTGTTTCATAACACAGTTAGAAACCCTTATTTAATTCCACTCAACATTTGCTTTATCCATAATAATTGTGTACAACAACTTCCAGCTGCAAGATACTTTGCCTCAATAGTTGATAAAGAAGTAGAATTTTGTTTCTTGCTATACCTTGACTCCAGATTTAACCCAGTAACGAAACATCCACAAATAGTGCATTTGCAATCATCCACATTTCTTGACCAATCAGAATCACTATACCCAACAAGATGAGAGTCTTGATTCCTAGAATACCGAATTCCATAGTCTGAAGTCCCACTCACATCTCGAATTGTTCTTTTGACAGCTTTCAAGTGAGATTCCTTAGGATCAGCCTGAAATCTTGCACATACACCTACACTGAAGCATATATCTGGCCGACTTGCTATAAGATACAGTAGACTACCAATCATACTCATGTACAAGGTGTGATCAACTCATGTTCCCTTCTCATCTTTTGCCAATTTATCCGTAGTCGCCATAGGCGTGCACATTGATTGAGAATTACTGAAAACAAACCGCTTTACCAAATTCAAGGCATATTTACTTTAATTTATGAACATATCATTCTTCTCTTGTTTCACATGAAACTCTAGAAAATAAGCGAGTTCTCCCACCATACTCATTTCAAATTTGTCCTGCATCAATGTCACAAAATCCCGTACTGAGGATGGTGAAGTAGACCCAAAAATCATATCATCAACATAGATTTGAGCAATCCGTATATTTGATTATTCACGAAAAATGAGCAAGGTACGATCTACTCCCCCTCGCCGATAGCCTTTCTGGATTAGAAAGGTAGTGAGTCGCTCATACCACGACCTTGGTGTTTGTTTTAAGATGTATAATGCCTTCTTGAGATGATGCACATGGTGTGGATAGTGAGGATTCTCAAATCCTTTAGGTTGTTCCACATATACCTCTTCATTGACTACTCCATTCAAGAAGGAACTTTTGACATCTATCTGGTATAAAGCAAAAATGTAGAGTGCAAACAATAGCACGTAAAATCTAAATAGATTCTAACCCGGAAACCTATTCAAAGGCTTTATCAAAATCAACTCCTTTAACCTAAGTGTATCATTGGGCTACAAACCTTTCCTTGTTCTGAGTAATATTTCCATCAGCATCGATCAACTTAATTCCTATGACATTAACTCATTTAATGTGAGTGGTAAGGTACCACACATCGTTGCATTTAAGTTGCCCAATTTTTTCTTGCATTGCCGCAACCCAATACTCATCAATGAGAGAATCTTTGTAATTATTTGGTTCAAAGAGGAAGAGAAAACATTGTAGACTAGCAAGTTACCTATAGTTAACCCGAGGGATCGATCGAGTCCTTCTTCTGCTTTATTCAGCTGCACTGATGTTGGAACATGAGATAATTCTGGGGAGAACGGTGTTCCAACATCGCTGAAGTTATAAGAGTCATCAGCTTCATCTGTAAGATCTACCTCATATGATGTTCCAACATCATTACGTCCCTGATATGAGAAATCATCTGATGTTGGAGCATGGTCAACCGTAAGATATACCTCATATGATGTTCCAACATCATTATGTCCCTGATTTGAGAAATTGTCTGATGCTGGAACATGATCAGCCGTTGGCATTTTGAGCTCATCCTATTCAACACTCTAGCAGTTCACTTCTTGTTCCAATAAGTAACATTTGTCTGATGACCGAATACCAGTAAGCACTTTGTTGTTGCCATATTTCACTATGCACTTCTTCTTGTGGAATTCCACGATCATATTATCATCACATAGCTGGCTGATACTTAGGAGATTATCCTTTAGATCTTCCACCAGCAGAACACTGGTAAAGGTTTGAGATCCTATTATTGATAACTCATCATTTCCAAGTACCCTGATTTTCTTTCCATTGCCAAAGGTAACAAATTTTCCATCATAGGGTTTGATCTTCTTTAAGTATTCTTGAGACCCATTCATATGTCGAGAATATCCACTATTAAAGTACCACACATTCCTCAAAGTGTGCAATAAGAGAAGTATAAGCAACAAGACACAAATTAGGGGTTATAGGGATCCATACCTTTCTGACCAACATCATCTATGTTGGAACATTCTGAGAGTTGTCGTCCATTCATAATATCTCTTAGAAGCTTAAAGAAATGATCCTATGTATGACCTTGATAGGTCCAATAACAACACATTAAGGCTTTTTGTGGGTGTGTTTTGATCATTCTTCTCTTCGGAATTTGAACCTCTTTTTTTATCCCAGTGCTCGTAAATGGTTTTTGTAGCCTATCCCTTATCGATTTCTAGAACTCTGACCCATGGTGAGAATGTCATCCAATTTTGCTTTTTCATAAGTTAACTTCTTAATAGTAGTTTCAGCAACTTCGGCTCTCTTTGTCGTCAAACTCAGATTTAATTCCAACAATTCAATTTCCCTTCTAAGTCATTTTACTAGGATGTCATCTCTCTTCCTTATTCAGCTAAAATGTTTTTCTCCCTTTTTAAAATTTTGTTAGCGTCAACAACTTTCAGCCACATTTCATACATATTTTCATATGTAGCATAGACATCTTTATCACTCACAATCATGTCTTCGTCATCACTTGAGGAGTATTCTTCGCATACTTTTTCTATGTTAGAACATTGGACTTCAGCAACCTGAACCATGTTGGAATGTTGATCTACTTCTTCTTGTTCGATGTTGGAACATCCAGCAATAATTTCTGGATCTCTATGAAATTTTGCTCTGAAAGCTACATAATTAGTGATCAGTTCCTCTTCATCATCTTCACTCCATGGAGTAACGTATGTTTTCCTTGCTTCTTCCGAGGGTTGTCACATTCAAACTGGATATGTCCATACCAATTACATTCTCTGCATTGAATCCTTCCTAACTTCCTTAATTTGCCATTTTGATTTTTAGAGGATTGCTAAGTGGTTTGCTCCATTTATGGCCCATGGTTATAGCTAGAGTCTTGAAACCGCGATCTGTTTCCATTAAACCTTTCTTGAAAATTATTATTTACCACTTTCTTCATCATCTTTGAGAAATTATTTGTGATAAAAGCAAGTTCTTCATTTACATCATCGTTATCCTCTTCATGATTGTTTCTTGATGACGAAGTTTTGGATGTCAACTCCTTCTTTGCCTTCTTCGTTGGATGTTACAACGTCATCTCATGGGTTTTAGTGATCCCATCAACTCATCCAAAGTCATCGTGGCAACATCCCTTGCTTATTCTATTGCAACAACTTTAATGGCAAATCTTTGGGGAAGTGATCTCAGTGTCTTTTTCACCATCTTAGATTCTATGTAAATTTTTCTTAATTGATGCGCCATATTTGTGATGTCTCTGAGCTTTCCATTGAATACTGCAATAGTCTCATCTTATTCCATTTTTAGCTCTTCAAATTTTGTGGCCTACATTTATAGCTTTGATTCACGTACAGGACTTGTTCCATCATGCATGGTTTGTTGGATATCCTATGATTTCTTCATCCGATGACAAGTAGAGATGATTTTGATGTGATTTTCATCTAATGCAGTAAAGATGACATTTAATGCTCTGAAAATCGCCAAGCCACCCTTTTTTCATCTAGTGTCCACGACTCTTTAGGTTTAACTACTGGATCTTTAGAAACTAGATTCTCCTCCTTTAGAACCCCCAACAACTGGGGATTTCCATTATGTTTCAACATAGTGCCAAGGCAGTTCATCCATTGAATTTGTGAACACTCACATGCGAGCTTTCCAATAGTTGTAATTCGTTCCTTCCAGCAGTGGTGACCGTGACACAAAAGCTCATTCTTTGGTCGTCATTGGTAAAACCGTATCACACTTTCTTTGACGAAACCAAGGTAAAACAAGTGACTTAGTTATGATACCAATTGAAATTCTAGTTTTACCAATTATCTAGATTAAACCAATTAATACGTTCCAACTAAACCAAATACGTTAAAACATAAAATTTGACACACGAGACTTAGTTACGCAGTTTGGTGAAATCACCTACATCTGCAGGGACTTTTCCAGCTCAAAATTAATCCACTAATCAGAAACACATAGTACAAAGTACACCATACAATTATTCTTATCTTTACTAATTACAACTGTGGATTTTGCAAGCTCCTTTTGCTAACGATTCGCCTTGATCAGACTCCCTTGGACCTTAAAACTCGTCGATGCCATATCTCTATCTTCCCGGGAATTAAGCCATACTATTCTGAGCTTGATCAACATGTTAAGTTCATGTTGGAACACATACAGGTGGCTCTAGAGTACTCTAGAAATATATGAAAATATTGATACAGATTTTTTTCAATGAAATATGTGAGTTGTACAACCATCAATGCCCATCAATAAATATACCATGAGTAGATTGAAATTCTCCACATGTCTTCAAAATATTCCATTTTCAAATATGCTTCTAAAGTATATCAAAATCCCTTGAATGTAGAAATTTTCCTTATCAAACTAAATCATGATGTTTTTTATAAATCCAATTTCTTAATAATAAGGATTTTCCATAAATTCAATATGTTTCAATCTCCCGCGGAATAAATATTTTCTTTTCTCCACTTTCCTTATTCCACCCCACAAGCAATATTCTTCACACGCTAAATATTATCTTTCATCATATAAAGTATTCGAAATCATGAATTTGCCAAAAATAAATCTCATTCCACTTCCAATCCTAATTGTAATCAAATCCCATGAACTAGGAATTACCAAATCAAATTCCTTGAAATTAGGAATTAAAATATATCCATCCAATCAAACTAAATCCCATACGGAAAAGGATATTATCAAATCAATTCCAATTTCTTCCAATTCAATCAAATCGCATAAATATAGAAATTGATATATTTTTCAATCTAAAACGTGTACGGAATATTTCTACCACCTCAAATTTCTTTTTTCCGCATATATTTTAATATTGATATTTCAACATATATTTTACATATTTACTTAATTTCCACAAATTGCCAATTAACTAAATATATACGTTACAATACTAAATTCTTGAAGATGGTTTTTATAAAATAACGAAATCTTGCAATTAAATAATCATTCTCAAAGGTTGGCAGAAGCCTAGAGGAACATGTCTCTTTTAGATCAACTACATCTACATCATATTTATACGTGGTACTGTACAACTATTTTGTCCTCGAGGAAACTCATGTTGTCAATGTCCTTCGTGATGTTGGCCACAATAACTTTTAATTATTATTTTAAATGTACCTGGTTAGGTAGTAATTCACACTTTCAATAATAAAAAGGTTTATGGGAAATCAGATTTGGTCCGGAGTTCAAACCAAACTCCTGAGTCATATTCGGTCTGGGGGAGTTCAAATCAAATTCCTCCCAAGAATTGTGAATATTAAACTAATTTCTTAATAATTACTATCCAACGTAATGAAACCGTGTATTCCTTCCGCCCCTTTTTAATGTCTTTAATAAAATGAATGAATTAGAATCATGTCAAGAAAGAAAAATTTCTTTTGTATATATCTTTTTCCATATCAGGTTAAGAATATATGGCCTTTGCCAATAACATCTCTAGTAAATTTGTTCGAAATAGTGAAAGAAGAATCGTCGAAACAAATAACAACATTTATATCCTAAGTTAACTTGCTAATAGACAGCAATTTTTTGGTACTACGCCCGACTACTCCTATTTTCATCCATTTGGTTGTCGAGTTTTTCCGTATTTGAGGCCATATGATGTGCAAAAATTAGCACCTTGGAGTATGTCTTGTATATTTTTGGGGTACAGTTCACAGTACAAGGGTTATCAGTGTCTTGATCCTCTCACGAAGAAGGAGTACATCACTCGCCATGCTCGATTTGATAAGTTATTTTTTCCAGCTACCCGTACTGGTTATGTTAGAGATTTTTCATCACTGGATGTTTCTACTTTTTTGGAGTCTTCATCAGTTCCGTTGGAGGTGTTTGAGCCATCTTCTTCAGCCAAATCACCCATTATTTTGGAGAATTATGATTTTCACCATGTACCGGAAACTCAGGGTTCTTCAGGAAATTTTGTTTGTTTGCCACAGAGTGACCGACAGCAGTCAGCTCAGACGACGACGCCGACATCGTTGAATCCTGAGCCGGCCACCCCGGTCATGCGTGCGAGTCACACGCCACCAATCCAAACGCAACCAGCCTCACCGGCTGATCCGGTGAACTCTGCTTCACCAGCGCAGCCATCGCCGCCCTCTGCACGGCCGCCATCACCAGTCCTGGGTTCCGTGCCCATCACCTTGGGTTCCGCGCCGATCACCTCGGGATCCACATCATCTCCGGCTTTGGTTCCCTCTTCCCGCCATCCGATGACCACTCGTTCTCACACTGGTTCTTTAAGGTACAAGGATTTTTCTGATTATGATATTTCTGGTTTATTGAGTGCTTTATTTGTAAAGATCGAGCCTCGTAGTCATCGTTCTGCGGTCAAGAATCCGGAATGAGTTGCTACTATGGACTCTGAAATGGCCGCCCTTCACACTCAGCAGACATGAGAGTTGGTTCCACGTCCTCCCAATGTTAATGTTGTTGGCTCTAAATGGGTGTATCGTTTGAAGTACAAA
>JAULKM010100817.1:0-10375 GCA_032355605.1 Rubia tinctorum | reverse complement strand
AATTAATACAGTTATTCTTTTGATGCATGCTTGTGGCAATTTCATTTTACAGATTTAATTAAATTGTTTTATTTCCATTATAAATTGCAACAGTAACATCAAACTACGAGTGGTGGGGTCCTGGGGCCTCCCATAAGGGTTTTTGAATTATGCAAAGTTTTTTTTTGTTTATCTCTAAATACTAAGAAAAAAATAAAAAATAAAAAGTGAGTTGCCACCTACCATAATTTAATTCTCCAAGGAATATTGCAGGCTGTTTGTACCGATAATTTTTTAAAATAAAAGTTCCCCTTAATTCAGATATTACCAAGTCGAATGCACCAATTATATCTGGCCTTAAAAAATAAATGGAAAGGAATATTAATCGCCATTCCACTCTTGATCTCCATGTGATAAATTTTAAGGTTGTGGCGTTTGTCTCTTCTCCGGGACTTCTGTGGTGCTTCGAACATTCCAAACGTCGTCATTCCAAACGACCTCTTCTCCATCTCCATGCATAACATACGATAAGAGGTCGTTGACGTCCATCTTTTGCTGAATCTCCCAAACCTGTCGGACCTTTTCAGCATCGTCCTTCCGAGCCATTATGGTCATCTCATTCATGTTGTCCATCATCTTCTGCCCCCATGGTTTGTTTTTCATCAGCTCCACCGCTTTTCTCGGCCATGAAAGGTGCCTCGCCGTTGCCGCAGTCGCTGCTGGTGTCACCTGCTTCTCCAACTCCAAGGTGGGTTTTTTATTAGAGCGTGATGCCATTATTTGAAAAGATATTTAAAGAATTACGTTCGTTTAGGATCTAAGGGAAAGGGAAGGAAATAATGTTGATGAATATGGTTGGGCATAAACGAGAGGTTTGATGTACAATATATAGGGTGTAAAACTTTTTCCATCATAAAAGAATTTCATTTTTCTCCATGAAATCAGATTTGGATTTAATTATCTTGTAGATTTACTAAATTAAATTTCACGAAATCTTTTTTAGATCGACTAACCATTAAACTGGTCATTTTATAATTATTATTATTAACAATGTGATTTGATATTTATTTTTATTTATTGCATTGAGGTACCTCTAATGAGTTACCTTTAATTTGTATTTATTATGAAATCTTTTATAATGAATATCAACATATAATAATGAGTCTATTTCATGCGAGACCGTCTTACCCTAAAACTAGAGACTAGAGTGAAAATAGGCAAATGACAAATCAAATTCAGGGGGTCAATTTATAAATACTTTTTTGGAGCCAAAATGAAAACCACAAAACAGAGAACCAAACAGCAATAAACAAAGAAAAAGACGCAAAACACGTCTTTCTCCTTCTCCCGCCTTCTCCTCCTTGTCGCCGCCTTCTCCTCCCTGTTACCGCCGTCACCTCCTCGCTTTCTCCGTCGTCTCCTCACCTTCTCTACCGCCGCCATCAATATTCTCTGTTCCGATGCTGTTTATCGACCATCTTTCCATCGTTGTCTTCATTTGCTTGGTCGCCGACGTCGATATCCTCTGCGCTGCTGCAATTTTTATGTTCATTCGCCATCGTTGTCTTTAATTTCTAGTTCACCGACGTCTGGGATTCGCTATGCAGGAGCTTCAATCGATGGGGTTCATCGTCGCTGGCATCGTCTTCACTCACTAGGGTTGGAGAATATGTAAAGATGGAGAATCATGAATATGGCGAATGAATTGGAGAAGATAGGGCTGAATCGACCTCGTCTTCTGTCAATAAGGTTAGATGGAAAATCAGAGAAGATGAAGAATCGGAGAATTTGGCAACTGAATCGGTGAAGGCAATAAAGTCCGGTGGGAGAGGGGATGTTCGAGGAAGCGGCGGTTGATTTCGGTGATAACCGCCGGAGCAATTTTTCGGTGACCTGAAAAATCAACTTATTTTTTGGGCTGATGGGCATTGGGCTGGATATGAGTTTGGTTTTAGGGCTAAAAATTCAGATCTAAATGTATTCACACAATATATTAATTACTAAACATCATATTAGAATATTAAAATATTAAACTAACATCGTAAAACATCTTATTTAAAATAAGATGAAAATATACATTTCACTATTGTTGAATTTGAAAAAAATATATTTGTATATTCCACTTCTATCCATTGATATTATTATTATTTTACATGATAATTTAAAGATGTACTATGATATGTATTACTTTATGTATATTACAAATGAAAAAGACATAAAACACCATACACTGACAACTCAAAATAGATGGAATTCAATGAATCATCAATGTCACAACAAATACCTAAAAAATTAGCATATAAAAGTTGCAAACTTTAATTGGAAGTTTTACGTTACCATGTGAAAATGTAAACCACCATAACTATCGAACAATCAAACATAATTCATTATAAAATGGTTCAAATGCCCTAAAAAATTGCTAACATAAATATTGGAAAAAATCAATTCAAGCTAAAACATCAATAACAATCAATCAACTCAACACTAACACTGAAAATCAACCACCATAACTAAAAAAATAAAGGTAAAAAATACATCCTAAACAATCAAATTCTATTTTCCCTCGACTTGTTGTCATTCGTTACTCGCTTATTCACAGACTTGCCTTCTCTCCTGCTGGTTTCGAAGAGGATGACTCTTCAACTCCATCAACACAATGATCAAAGGTCGATTATCGGTCCTCTGTTCAAGGGTACACCTTCGGGAGCATGATTCTTTATAGCATATTTTAAATATCTCATCAATGACATCGTAGAGCTCTGACTTGGAAAGTATTCCTATGAAATAATATAAATCATCACATATAGTAATTAAAACATCAGTATATGAAATTAAAACATCACAATAGCAAACATAACATCACTAACAACTACATTGAGAAACATCAAATTCAATATTTAAAACATCAATATCAAAATTTAAAAAATATCAATAGTACACACTAAAATATCAAAAGAAAAAAATTGAACATCAATTGCATACTTAAATATGAAAACAACACAAGTATAAAACACTGAAATTATAACATTAAACCAACATACATAAAAATATTTAGAGCTTAAACATGAAAGATCAAAGATAAAACCTGAAACATCAACAACAGTATCTAAAACATCACTGCTAAAAAAAAAAAACTTACAATTCCTATTTCATTCTCGATTGCAGTAACAATGGGCAAGTATTCTTAGATATCTAAAATAGCAACAAAACCACAAAAATTAGCACTAATCGTAATAAAACCCAAAGATATCACACACGATCAAAACTACACATCAATTGCACACTTAAGCATGAAAACACCACAAGCATCAAACACTGAAATTAAAACATCACATACAGTATTAAAAAACATCATTATCTGGAATTAAAACATCACAATAGCACACATACCATGATTAACAACTACATTGTGAAACATCAAATACAGTATTTAAAACATCAACCACAGTATCTAAAACATCATATCTGAAAAATAACAAAACTTACAAATTCTCCTTCCCCCTCGATTGCACCAACAGTTGGTAAGCATTTTTAGACATCTAAGAAACATCAACAACACAAAAATTAGCACAAATCGTTAAGATATCACACACAATCAAAAACAACAAAATAATAAATTAATTGCACACTTAAAACACTACAATCACAAAATACTGAAATTATAACATCACACTAACACAGATAACAGTACTTAAAACCTAAACATGAAATATCAAATACAGTATTTAAAACATCAACCACAGTATCTAAAATATCATATCTGAAAAATAACAAAACTTACAAATCCTTCTTCCCTCTCGATTACACCAACAGTGGGCAAGCATTCTTAGACATCTAAGAAATATCAATAACAGCACAAAAATTAGCACAAATCGTAACAAAACCCTAAGATATCACACACAATAAAAAACAACAAAACAGAACATTAATTGCACACTTAAAACACTACAAGCACCAAATACTGAAATTAAAACATCACACCAACACAGATAACAATACTTAAAACCTAAACATAAAACATCAAACGTGAAACATCAACAACAGTATTTAAAACATCACATCTACAAAATAACAAAAAATACAGATCCTCTTTCCTTCCCAATTGCTGCAACAGTGGACAAGCGTTCTTAGACATCTAAGAAACAGCAAAAAAAACACAAATCGTAACAAAAACTTAAGATATCACGCACAATCAAAATTGAACATCAATTGCATACTTAAGCATGAAAATACCCCAACCATCAAATGCCGAAATTAAAACATCACACCAACACAGATAACAATACTTAAAGCCTAAAACATGAAACATCAAGCTGAAAACGTGAAACATCAATAATTGTATCTAAAATATCACTGTTGAAAATGAAAAAAACTGACAAATCCTCCTTCCTTTTGGATTGCACCAGCAGTGAGGCAAGTCTTTTTAGACATCTAACAAACAACGACAACAATACAAATATCAGCACAAATTCGTAAGAACAACTCACAAAACAAAAAAAATATCGAAGACATTATCTGCAAAGATAAACACAAAACAAAGGTCGAATTATGTTAGATCGCATTAAATCGAAGCTAAAACTAAAAATATTTTCGGAAAATGAAGCGCATCTTCCCTGCATTCATCGCAATTCACTGTGCGCAAGAAATATGGAAGAAAAAGATCGGTCGAATTGAAGGAAGGTGGAAGAAAAATGAAGAGGAGAGAGAAGAAGAAGAAGGATTCACGCCGGAGAAGAAAGGAGAAGGGAGAGAAAATGTCAGAAAAATATGGGAGAAGAGGAAGGATTGATATTTATACCTGGACTTAAATGTGAATTAACGAAATTTCAAATCTAGCAACTAACCTTTTAAAACTTCAATTAGAAATCCCGTGTTGAATTCTTTGCAATTTGATCTTTGGTCTTACTGTAAGACCATCTTATACGAGACTTTGTCGTAAATAATTATTAGCGACCATAATTTTTTTTATAAAAATTAGATTTTACGATCTAATCGTTAGGCTGCCTAACAAAAAACTTTCATTATTGTTATTTTAATTTTTCAAGTTATAACAATCTTTATGCTATAAGTTGATGTCAAGTCTAGAGACTGTTTTTTGTCAAACCGTCTAACAGTTGTTTATGAGCTATAACATAAAAAAATAATAGAGATGGTCTCCGATGAGACAGACTAAACTATAGACAGATGCCTTTATGCAAAAAATCAACAAAAAACTTTTCCAAATTTATTTGTAGTTTTTAAATAGAATCTCATCCCAATCAAAATATTTAATAATTGCATAATAATCTCTTCCTAAAATTTAGCCTACCTAAAACAAGACTTGGTGAAATATAAATAAGGTGAATAGAATGGTTACTTTTTGTAATTATGTTATTTTAGGAGTTAATTTTAAAAGGTTCACAAAATTATAGGGACTTTTTTGGAGAATATTTTTATAAACAATTAAACAGCTCCCATTCTCGTTTTTTAAGGTTTTGGGGTATTTCATAATCATTGTTATTTCAGGATTAATTTTAAAAGATTTTCAAAACCTTAAGGATCTCTCTGCAAAAAAAAACTTATCATTATTGGAAATACCTCATAAGCACCAATTTTTTGGCCCCCTTGTCACTGGTTATTTGGCCAAAAAAAATACCGGCCCAGGCATCTGTTTGTGGCATTTATTAATTTTAATAAAAAATGGTTCTTAAAACCAATTGGTTCTAGATTTCTAGCTCTGATTTTTTAAGCACCGAATTTTACAAAAACTAATCACCACCCACACCAACACCACTAGTTTTTGGGCCAAATAGTCGGTGCCAGATACTATTGATATATTTTTTCTAACACTAGTAATGTAATAATAACCGGTGCTAAGAAAGGTGTGCTTTATAAAAGGATATGAGCACCGGTAAAATACGTGCTTTATAAAAGAATATGAGCACCGGTAAAATACGTGCTTTTTATTAAAATTAATTTTTTAATTGTAACTTAAAATATACACTAATATGGGAAAATATAGTATGAATTGATTTCTATAAACATTATTTAGCTAAGGTAGCTAAATCGACTACAAAAACTAATTGAATACATACATCAAGGAAAGATTCCATAATATAACACATGGCATGAACCATGTTGTTTTCCTCCACAGCATACTCGTAACCAAATCTATAGGCTTGATAAAGAAATTCCCTCTTCTCCCTCAGTCCAACTTGGATGCCGAATAACACATTTGCAATTGTCTGCCCCTAGAGAGGAAAAGGAAAGGAGACATAATTCACATTTATAAGCTCCATGATAAATGAACTCCCAAGTGGACAAAAGCTTTCAATCGAATTTAACATATTTCTTCCTCTAATGAGTAAAAAAGGAATGAAAATAGATACCATACACTTGTTGAGGAAGGGACCATAAAAGACGGTTATATCAGATCAGAGAAGGCACTTTCCAAGTTCTTTCTCTGGTCGCGCCTTTGATTGTCACCAATTAAATGCGGTTCTGATAACCACCTTTAAAAATACCCATTAAAGACAGTTATGAACTATCTTTGAAAGGCCAGAGGAACGACCTTTAATAGGTTTCAAACTTAGAACCTATGCAGCTTCTATCGCCCCTTGAATATACGTTTCGAACTCAAAATTTCATGGGGTTCCGGGACCAAATTCGAAGACCAAATTAATTTGGTCCTATGCAATTGGCCAGGGACTTCCTGTTTCGGACCCAGAATCCAGCCCTCCTTTGTAAATTCACGCCTTCTTTTTTTGAGTGCATTTCATTTCCGATTCGGAAGGTGAATCGGCTTAGATAATAGTAAAGGGCCAAATTTAGTTACGATTTCGGAAGTGCATACTGCTCGAATGGGAAAATTAAATTTTCATTCATATCCTCGGCTAAAAAATGGATGCATTCCACAAGCACGGTTGTAACACAATTCACGGATATATTTTACATCTTAACAAAAATCTATTGAAAATGCTAACCAAGCTATAACCTATAGATAGGAATAGAAATCAATAAAATAATTAATTCTATTCTGAACTTTCACATCATATTAATTTATCTAAATTGTGTAATGATACAAAGTTAGGGTCCCCAAGAGTTGTTGAGCGGTTGAGAATATGAGATGCCTAGACAAATAATTCCTTCCGTTGTTGATATCTTCTTTAAAATGGGGCTTCATTACCTTTGGGGGAACGTGCTAGTAGAAAGATAGTAGCAAATATTATGTTGAGATTGAGTCCCTAAGAACGGTTAGTAGAAACAAATGTATAATTACCTTGTCAATTTCAAGTATATCCAATTGTACACCATCTATGCACTCTATTGTGTATAAAATTATGTAACAGTTGCACTCCCATGTTTGTGAGATAAGGAAAACCTCCATTATGTAACAACTGTTCCAGGCTTGAGAGATAAGGAAAACCTCCAATTACTGCATTCAATATACTCTCAGGATGTGGTGCCCAACACTAAATTGGCCACAGATTTCTCAACCCAACTCACTCCGAATCGGATGTTCAGAAAAATTCATAAGTGTGCATAGGGTTTAATTTGGCCAAATCGGACTCGTCTACCAGACTAGTCCCATCGGATGTGAAATCCTCAAATTTGGAGTTGGATGCGTTACCACCTGATCTGAAGTATTTTTATCAAGGAAATGATGATACTCTTTTAGTGAGTATGGAGTCGCTCAAGTGTGAAGAAGAAACAAAGTTCCAACTCCAAGAATTGGGAGATCTAAGATTAAAAGAGTTTGATGGAGCTATACGGTACAAAAAGCGTAATAAAATGTGGCATGAAAGGAATTTGAAGTCCAATAAATTCGTGGTTGGCAGAAAGTTCTTATTTTGGAGTCCAAGTTTCGATTCATGTCATGGAAATTTAAGTCTAAGTGGGCAAGGCCTTTCGTGGTGTCTTCAATTCGGCCAAACGGGACGGTGGAAATTCAGAGTTTAGAGAAATTTTTTTCTCTTGTAAATGGCCATCACCTCAAGCCATTTTATGATGCATCTCAAGTGGCTACAGTGGAAGAAATTCCAATGTTGCTTACCACTGGTATCTGATCGCATGAGAAAGTCTAGCCACAGACTATAAACAAAGGCGCGAATTGGAGGCAACCCAAATATCTTTTCTTGCTTTTCTTCTTTTAATTTTTCGTTTAATTTTTTTCATAAATATTCTTAGGGAATTTCAATTTCTCATATGCTCTCAGTTCTTGATCTACAGAGTTGAAGTACTTGAATTTGCACCATAGAGAATTTGCACCTTTAGAGAGTTAGGACTCGCATGGTTCCGTTTGGCCAAACTGGAGGCCTGAGGTTGAATCTGATTCGGATCCAATGCTTTATTATTGTTGGAAATTTCTCCGAAACTCACCACTATAAGTTCCCTCTTTTCCTTTTATTTTTATCATGATGTTTCACTATGTGTGAAACTTTTTCTCATTTGAGCTTTGCATTATTTGCTTGAGGGAAAGCAAAGTTTAATTGTGAGGATGTTTATTGTGTGTTTTGTTTTGTATTTTTAATTTTTTAATTTGAAAAACATTTTTCCAGTTTTTATCGCCAAACATGTGTTTTTGTGCTGTTTTGAGTCGATAATTTGACATGAAGAAATTCTAGTGACTCTTGATAAAAGTACTCTGCCGGTTGTAAATTTCATTGTTTAACAAACTTGTAAATTTGATATGCCTTGAAGTTTTTGATTGAGATATTCTATGATTTGTGAAATTTGATTGATATGATTTTTGGAATAACGAAAAAGGATAAGTTTAATTGAATATTTTTAGCCAAGAAAGTGAGGTTTGAGGTAGAGTAGAGCACTCTCTACATCAATCTTTGTTCTGAGTGATCACATTGTTATAATTGGAGTTGTTATGTGTGAAAGTGATGGAAGGCACTAGGATGAACCACACAACTTAAATTGCCTACCAATTACAATAACCTCTAGTGAAACACTTTGAAGTTTTGACTATGGTCTTTGATATAAGTTACTATATATTTAGCCAAAGGCTTGTTTTATCCTTTCTCTTGGCCTTGTTACGCATGTTCTTGGAGTTGAAGTTGATGAATTCATACAATTGTTTTCTTGAGTTGATGACATTACAGAGTATGTGCTCAGTTTGCCTAGACAGAACGATTTAAGAATTAAAGGCTGAATCTGATTATGAACAATGACGTTGGGGTTCTGTTTGGCCATATTGAAGAGGTAGTCGAACTTGTGAAAAATAAAAAAATCATTGTTTGTTATGTTGTGATTTTCCCTAAAAAATACTGATATTGGACTAAATTGGTGAAGAATGGTGATGGAAAAATTTTGAAAATTTTGAAAGAAAAGAAACAAAAAGAATAAAATAGCACCTACATTTGATGTGATATTACTTTGCTATCACTTACTAGCCATGGGTTTGAAGGTTCTTGGTGAATGTCTACTATACATGGATGATGGTTCGAAGAAAAGGACATGCATAATATTTCGATCGATATTGTTTGACCTTAGAACCCCTAGGATCTCACCAATCTGAATGGTCCCTAGCCTCATTACAATCCTTGAGGGAGACCTTCCTGATTTGCATATTAACTTCTTTGTGTTATAACTTGTGAATTATTTGAGTGACTGTCCTTAATATCTTGATAGTGATTATGTAAAACTGTGAGAAAATATTCATTGCTTGTCCGATTTTGACTAAGTTGATGATTAGATTTTTTAATCTTGAATATTTTCATATCAATTACTTTAAGGATTGATGATTTCCAGGTGCGTTAACGTGATCTTTTACTCCTTGGCAAGGGAATATTTATCGTTATAAAAGTAGAATCTAGAGTTTTAAATGTTGAATTTTTGTCTTTTTGGTGGTGTGATTTGTGTTTCTAGCTCTCATTTTCTTGTTCTTTTTATTGAGTCATTTTAGATAGAGTCTTATGAGGGAATGAGTACTTATGAACACTGTGGAGTATTGATTGATCTTATATTCTTCACTTCATATTTGAGGGCAAGCATGATTCAATATTCCTTGACCAGAATTACTTTGATTAAACTGATTAACTCGTTCTAGACTTTGCCTTGTGAGTTGTGATTTTTATACACTTGGTGAGCAACCTACTACTAAAAAGGGAAAGGTGGAACATTTTCTATGACTGATTTTTTTTCTTAGCATTACTTTGCAAGAATGGCGGGGGATAATCCGAATGTCCTGCCTTTTGTTGGCAATTCCAACAACACATCATTGACGCCTGATCCACATGCTCAAATTGGTTTTCAAAATCCCTGAAAAGGATACTAATAGTTGGGCAATACCTTTACCATTCGTACTAGTTCAGTTTGATCAACAAGGAGAGTTTGATAATAAGCCGGTGCTAATCTATCCATGGTCGAGGCATTTTCAATCCGACCAGCCCTCCAAAATCCCGGTTTG
>JAULKM010100816.1:0-10375 GCA_032355605.1 Rubia tinctorum | reverse complement strand
CAATACACACCTCAGTTCACCAATATAAGTGGTGCTTGACCTTGATATGTTATTAGCATGCATCGAGGTGATATACTATGTACAAGTAGTCCTCCGGTTATGTCTTGTAGAAAGTATAAATTTACCATTTTCTACAAGAAAGGCTGGAAAAGAATGACCATATCAGATGGCTCCAAACACATGAACTTACTATTAATCGTCTTCAAGCATTACTTAACTAGTTATTATCAACAAGAAGGAACCAAAATACACAGACACGCACAAGGAAAGCACATTAATCTATTAAAACCATAAGGATGGAAAGATGGAGGATCATAGAAAAACTAGCATATAATAAAGAACTTTAAGCATTCAAATTACACTAGAAACAGTAGAAAATTCATGAACCTGAATCCCAAAAAACACAAACATCTCAATAGTGAACAATTTCAGCAATTGATATGCAAGATCTGTCACACATCATCCACATGAATGGTGCTCTGTTAAATTGTTGGGGCTTAACAATAACATTCTGGGCATTCCCCTATCCTCTAGAATATGATTCATGCCATTTTAGAAGTTCATCATACCAATACTAAATCCAGAAAAGAAATCTAAAATGAACTTTTGTTCTGAAACATATACATAAGTACACATAACATCTATATTATAAACAATGCATAATCAAATATCTACTTGAATTATATAATAAACAATGCAGAATCAAATATCTACTTATATTTCTAAACTCTTTAACACAAAATGCACAAATGGAAAACAAGTAGACATTTTACCAAAAATTTCAAAACCCGGAAAAAGGTATTGATTCATTCCTACAATAGAGCTAATCCCACTCAAGGTATTTACATAAATGAAAGCCAAGAGCAAAGAACTAAACTTTACAAACTCATATAAGATATGGAACAAGATAAATAAGGAGAAAAATATTTTCCTGAGCATCTAATAAGGAAATTCACCAAACCAGACCATATAAAAAATCATCCTCAAGAAATTCACACATTCTCTCTTTTAAATTATTAACATGGATTTATAAATTTTATCAATCAAATGGATCTTCCGTCATTGCTGTTAGTTTCCCATGATATTAAAACACATAAGAATGTTTAAAATTATAGGTTCTATCAATCAAATGGATTTATAGGTTCTACCATCATTGTTGTTAGTAGAATCAACTATAGCATTCAGACGCTAAATACAACACTGGTAGGTTACTCAACATGAGCTAGATGATTTCACAAGGACTGAATAAAGAACAAGAATGGAAGTTCATATCTTTTGTTTATAGTAGATGTACCTCTTTTGTTTTCTTGTGGGAGTTCAGATCCTTCACAATTACTAGAAATGGACCAAACTGCTCATATGACAATTGGCTCTTGACTTGTTGAAATAACTCTTTTCCATCAACGCGAGTTTTCCTTGAATTGAAGCATGCAAAGTAACGATAAGTAGCACAAAAATACTAAAATAAGATAGGATTCAGAGCAAATTTTCCCCTGATTAACCTTCAAGTTGTAAATTACGCTACCTTTAAGTGAACCATATCTTCCATCAAAGATTAGTATAATCAGCACAGCATTCATTGAAGGAAATAGTAGAGGAAAAAAGGAACTAACCAGATTGTGATCCGGATTCCAAGCTGGACATTGAATTGTGAGTAGGCGGGGGCAAGGAATATCTTGAAGATTGGTCATCAAACACGCTCATCGAAGCTAGCAACAGTCTCGGTGAAATGCGTGGCCTTGGTACTGTTGAAGTAAAGATCAAAAAATAATTTGTAGGTCTTATATTTCATTATAGCCATGCTCTCTATATATACTCAAGTTGACGACAAAAGGTTGCAGAAACACGAACCTGTGATGCTTTTCGCTTGGATGGCATTGCCGCCAGCCTGCGATACTCGACACAAAAACATGAAATGAGATAGCGTCATAATAACCAATCTCAGACGAGACCTGTATTTGATTGATAATTGCAGATAGTGACATATCAAGTTCAAAGGATGTTGAAGAAAAAACCATTTTTTTAAGAACCTTAACGTACCAAGTCCTAAACAAGTGGCTATCTATAAATCCTAGATCAAAACTCATGTTTAATAATCCAGGTACAAGGTTACCTTCTTAAACGTGTCATATGGCAGTCTTAGTCTTTTCGCTTACGGCTAAAAACAATCACAAAACAATTAAGAGCAACCATATTAGGACTTAACAAGTACTTTCTCCATTCCAGTAGAATTAAGCTACTTATAAACAATATATTTTCACTTAGAACTTTTGTTTTCTTTGATCAAAGAAACTTCTTTTCTTAAAACAAGGAATACATGGTATTAATGTGACGAGTATTATTAAGGAAGACATGATATCAAACTGCAGTAACACCTCATGAGCTATGGAAAGTGTCAAAGTGCCCTTTCTCCTCACTTACAGTTATTAAAAACCACCCTACCTCCATAACCTCCACCACCAATCTAAATTAAACTTACTGATTAACCACAAATTACACAATGGAACTCGTGAAAAGAATAGAACATCAAAGAATTTTTTAGAACATATACCTCAGGCTCAAATTCTTCTTCCTCCTCTCACACATCATCATCAATTGGTTCAATCTCAACACCTTCATCTTCTTCTTCCCCTGCAATTCAAGCATTTTTTCTATTAGACAAAACATCAAACACTTGGAGAGCAAGCTTAAGAAAACAGAGTTTACCACTTTTTCCTGTACCGGAGCAGAGAGGTCCACGACTTGAAGAGCCGAACTGTTGAAGTCATGCATTGTTTTGGCCTTTGGTTCACCGTTGGGCGTTTAGTCAAAGGCTCCGCTCTCCGTCTGCCGTCTAGAAACTATGGCCTCCGGCGAGCGCATGAAGCTTCAATGCTCAGTCCGCGGCGCCTGAAACCGTCGAGCAGTGGCAGACCCAGAATCATTGCGAGCTTCACCCCTGAGAAGAAGTCGGCCGGTAGGTAAAAAAAGGGCATCACCAGCCAGGACGGTGGTCGGGATTTGATTTGGGGATGATGGCGTAGACTTTGGGTGGGAAGAGTTTAATTGGGTTGGAGGGAAAATGAAAGGGGGGAAATGATCTCGGATGAATTTTTTTAGATTTTCGTAGGAAAAGTTGAAAATTTTTAACCGCAACTGAGCACGAATGTGTAAGAATCTAAGAAAATTTATTTTAAATCATTTTTTACTCTAAATTTTTTGACAAGATAATATATTGTCTTGTAAATAATATTTTTAAACTAAATGACTAAATCTTATAAAAGTCAACTTGTTTTACTAAGATTATGTAACAATCACAATATTTTTAGGATTATTTTATAATTTAAAGTCAAACTGTTTTATTCGTATTTATAAATGTTAAGTCAATTAGGACTTGGACATTAATTAGTTAAAATCAAACATTTTTACTCGTGTGTATATATATATACACACACACTAATTCAAGTAAAAATTAATTGTTGATTAGTTAAAATTAACTTAGTTATTGGAGATTATATTTTAAAAGTTAATTAAGGTTGACCGTCGATTTTTTAAAGTTAAAGTAATTATTTATATATGGAAAGTCAAATATGGGTTGATCATCGATTAGTTTAAGTCAATTTGCTTGTTAGTGTTTATATACGTAAAGTCAATAAGGATTGACCATTGAGTGGTTGAACTCAACTTAATTGTTGGTGTTTACATATATAAAGTTAAGTAAGCGTTGATTGTTCATTAGTTAAAGTTAAACTTTATTATTAGTGTTTATACATAAGAATTCAATTACGAGTTCATCGTTGATTAGTTAAATTCATGTGTTTTTGAGCCATGTTGTAGTGATAAGCAGTTTATCACCTTCATCAGCTATTTGCTGTACATATATCATGACCTATTCACTGTGCCCGTGCTATCTAGTATCACAATATAAAAGAGTTGGGTCTTCAAGCAGATGATCAATTGAACACGTTCGAACTCTCTCCGTAAAATCAAATATAATGGGATCGATAGAACACGCGTTGATGAATATGCATCAGAGAAATTTAGGGGCCAAAACTTTAGGAGTTTTGGGAAGAACACGGTGCAAGAGGGGAATTTCCTTTGAATTAAAATTTTGATTGTTTTTTTTAAGGTTAGAAGATAATAGTTTCGAGTTCTAAAATTTGCTTGAAGAATAAAAACGGAAGAGCGCAGGAAAAGTAAAAAGTGAGCGCCTAACTTTATGAAATTTAATTTCTTTTAGTAATGTTTTATTTTAGTTTACAACATAGAACGTGGTTGTAATACTTATTCTGCAGCCAAGTCCAAATGACAAGTGTGGGAAAGATTTTTCACAACAATTTTATAACTAAATACAATCACATAGTTTATATCTCGTAAATAGATCCATAGTCATCACTTTGACTTAAATTGTTTTGCTGTAAATACATATTTTTATAACCATTTTTTCATCCTTTTATAAAATATGATTGTAAAATGGGTAGTTTCTAGTAGTGGGCTTAATGCAATATTAGACGAACTATTGATGCTCTTAGGTGGGTACCATGTTACTCGGCCAAAACAATCATCGCACCCGCACTTTCATTAAATGGTGTTCTGATGCCTTTCACACCTTCCACACAACATGCATTATTGAAAAGACCAAAAAAACATAAAATTTTTGTTGATAATATTTCCCGCCAAAAGTTTGGTGAGTGACCGTAACTTTGGTCACTAAAGACTAATTTGGTGTTCATTTTATATTTCGTCATTTCCATTGGTCAGCAAGAATAGCAAAATTATTTAACTCTTATGCCCAACACCTTTAAGTGACCAATTTGGTGACCAAGATTTTCACTTGGTCACTAAAAGTTCATTGGTGACCAAGATATAGTGACGAAAATATACAAGTCACTAATATGATCATTAGTGACCAAATAATTTGTAGTCACCGGAATTTGATCACGAAAGCCTTTTTTCTTGTAGTGAGATTAAGAGGGACAAAGGGAGTATGTATAAATATGGTATTATATATATTAGCATACATTGCAGTCTCTTTGATTGCCATTTTACCAAACTGAAATGGTTAAGTGTTGGGATGACATTTGTCCAAGAGTTGATCTTTTCGTTATATTTATGTCTGTTTTAAAAAGGAATTACAAAAAATATGTTAGAAAATGTTCTCAAGACAGTGTAAATTATAACTCTAAAAACTATTTAAATTGTACAATATATTCATATTATTCGAATAAATAATTATTTTCTGACTAATTAATACTAGTCAATTTAAAAATATTTATTATATTATTAATCAATATAATAAGAGTCCATCTCTTGAAAGATGATCTTTTCATAAGTTATGTAAAGACCAAGGTTTAAACTACAAATTAGAACAAATCATGATATATATTTTTGGGCTGCATTAATTGGGTCATAAACTTATAGCTATAACATGTTGCAGAATAAATTTTTAATATTACAACTAAAACTTTTACCTTTTTTATAATTCTAATTCAATCCCGTCTTTTTTCCCAAAATTTTTCCATACTAATTGACGGACATGATTAAAGACTAATAGGAACAAAGGGAGTATGTATAAATATAGTATTATATGTAATAGCATACATTGCAATCTCTTTGAGTGATTTTTTACTAAACTAAAATGGTTAAGTATGGGGACGACACTTGGTCTATAGTTGTTCTTTAGTTATATTTATACAAGATCTATAGATTATAGATATCTTAAGAGGATGATGTAGGAAGGAAAAGTAATGACATTTGTGAAATTAATAGTCCCTTAAAATTACATTAAAGATAATATAGTAAATTAACCATTAAAAGTACCTACACTAAAAAAATTTACCCGTAACGATAACGTAAAATAATTATTTATTTGAATAATAGTCCTTCTCTTGAAAGATTATATTTTCATAAATTATGGAAAGACCAAAATTTAAACTACAAATTAGAAGAAATGAAGATAAAATTTTTGGGTTGCATTAATCGGATTATAAACTTATAACTACTGCACGTTGCATAGTAAATTTTTAATATTGTAACTAAAACTTTTTACTTTTATATTATTCTAATAAACCTCATCTTTCCATAAGCCTATGAAAATATAGTCTTTCCTAACACTTTGCCTTCAAATAATATGTATATATAGTGTAATTTAAATAGTTTTTAGATTTATAATTTATTCTTCTTTGAAAACATCTCCTTACATAGTTTTTGTAATTCCTTTTTAAATAAACATAATTCTATAACTTCAATCAAACTATCCATTCATTATCAACTAACATTTCTAATTTTGTCACTGTATATTTTTAATAATGTATAAGTATTTTTATACAGCTTAATACTTTTTTTATATAGAATATGTACGTATCCATAAAGATCTAGTTGATTTTATTTCATTCAATGGATTATAATATTAATAATATATTGATTTATTATAAAAATTTTGGCATGTGTAATTCTCATATACATATGAAAAAAACTAATTAATTATTTAAATTATAAATTATGTTGTATATTAAATTTTTGTTCATAATCCGTGCATCGGTACGGGTAGTGTCTACTATTAATTATTGTATAGAAATACTTTATGTTTCAAAAAATATAGTGATAAAAATATGAAATATCTATTGATAATGGATCAACAATTATTTAATTAAATTGATAAAATTGTGTATTTTTTTAAAGGAAATATCAAAAGTTTTCATGGTTATAAAAAGAGGTATAAAAGAACAGATAACATAATGGCACTCTCAGTGAAATTTCATAGTGAAACATCAAAGTGAATGATGTGGCATTAATGAAAAGACTAAATCACTAATCACATTCCTTAAAATGTGTAACTAACAATGAATATATTAGTCATTTTTATGTCACATTACTCACTTTGATATTTAACAGTGAAAGTATCATTGAGAATATCATTACTCCATAAAAAATACAAAATCCAAATTAAAAATAAGTTAATTAACTATAAGCAATATGACTTTGATGTCAAGGTAAGGTTTTAACACTAATGTTGTGGACGTTGTAGTATAAATTATCATACAAAAATACTTATAGAAAAATAAATTTGCAATTCCATTTACTTCAGTAGCTTTGCTCAATTCAGTTACAATGGTCACGTGTTGGACAAATTGTCATATAATTTTTATTTTTCTATACTAGGGTAGATGTCCACAAATTTAGCCATGTATTCTGAAAGAAATACAAAAGCAAAGGACTTTTAGAAGATGAAATGTTAAAGAGTTTGTCTACACCAAGCACAAATGTAAACAAAGTCATACTCCCTCCGTCCCACTATAAATTGCTTATTTACTTTTTCACGATTTTCAATGAACATGGTTAAAATTAAATATTTCTAGTTGCCTATAATAATGTCGTATAAAAAATTAATATTTAAAAAGTAGATGTTAAGATGAATCTAACGATATCTCACATGATACATTTATCATGTATAAATTAATTTATATTTATGGTCAAACTTTACAAAGTATGACTCCCAAAAAGCAATTAAGCAATTTAAAGTAGAACGGAGGGAGTATATTTCAAAAGTAAAAATGTAAAAAATGTCATACAATTAAAAATTAATCATTTATTGGTAAGTTAATTGTTGGGAAAGGCAAAGTCTTGGGAAAGACCGTCTTTCCATAAGCATATGGAAAGACGGGGTTGAATTAGAATTATAGAAAGGTAAAAGGTTTTAGTTGCAATATTAAAACTTTATTATGCAACATTTATGAGTGATATGTTTATGACTCAATTAATACAACCCGAAAATTTTATTTTAATTTCTTCAAATTTACAATTTAAACATTTGTCTTTCCATAACTTATGGAAAGACCGTCTTTTAATAACTTATGGAAAGATCGTCTTTCCATAACTTATGGAAAGACCGTCTTTCAAGAGAAGGAATCAATTGTTATTGAATATAAATTTGAATTAAAGGCGTTCATTTTTGTTGGTTGGGCTTTTTTACATTCGGTTTTGGGCAAATTAAGTCAGCTTTCGTGCTCCCCAGAATAATAGGGGGGCTTTTGGGAAGGTCCGTGTTATATGCTGCCTTCCTCCGACCATGACACGTTACGTGTATCCTTTCGCTTTCGTCAAACGTGTGACCACATTCACATTTCCCATATACTGCTTCTACCTAAAACCAAACCTCATCACTTTCTGCAAACTTATCCGCACATATACTCCCTCCGTTACTTTGTATATGACGCCATAATCTCTTAAAATTTAAAACATACCTATAATCTCTTAAGGATTTGTTTAGACTGCTTTACTTATGAACAAAATAGCTTCAAAACATTTGATAAACGATTAGAAATTAGGTTTTTACAAAAACATAACACATTTCGAAGAAAAATAGAAAGCGATCTTTCTACATTTCCAATATACTGCACAGTTCCACCAAACACAAGTTAAATTGTTGCGTCTTCTGGATATAGAAATCAGACACGGGCCAAAATAGGATAAAAGGGACGTGCAGAATGCCCAACACATATGCCCAGTGGGGTTCCATCTTAAAACCAATTAGTAATAGGAGGAGTAACCCACCAAACTTATATGTGAGACAACTAGCATCTCCACAATCAGTGTGGGATACTCTAACACTCGGTGTGGTTATATAAATGAATGGTAAAAATGTGATATGAGTTACTTAGAAATGTGATTTCTTCTTGGTGTGATGTGCAATGCCAAAATACAGGCAAGGGTGGTGGTTGTTATGAGTCTACATCCCGCGCGGGAGAGAAAAGGCGGTGGGGTCGGACTCCAAAACTTTGAAGAAGTAGTACAAGAATATAGATGCAGCATTCATGAATCATGTGTGAAGTTAACAATATTGTGAAACTACATACAAAAGACGAAGTAGGATGACCTCTGCAACTCAGAACGTCCTTTGTTTGGCAGCCTCAACATAGCTACTTAATCCATCTTCAATTTATTACTCCATCTTCCACATTTCTAATACTACCTACTTTACCCCAATTTCATTAAATGTAATCACAAAATTATTCGGGTTAACTCGAATGCCCATGTATATGATGTATATTAAACCCGAGATACCCGACTCAGTAATTACAGGTTATAACATAGTTGTCGGGTGGTTAAACACGTCTAAACTTGGTTTTTAAAAGTTTCTTATGCCCATGCTCGAACTTCTAATTTAAGGGTACATGAATCTGTTTGAGAGCCTGTAAGACTACTTAATTAATTAAGATCGTGTAGTTGTAACAATTAATAAACTTTCCCCTTTCTTTTCTTTTTGAGGAAATGCGTCCTTTTCAACTTAAAGAAACCAAAGTGAAGCAAATTGAAAGGACGTTTTCTTAAAAATTTAAAACATTTAGACTACAAGAAACATGTTAGAATTTACTAAGCTTTTCAACCTTGAAGTCGAAGATATGGTTTTGGCTTTAGTTAGCTTGAATACTACTCAGATATGTCATGTCTAACTAATTGGGCATCTTATGGAATCAAGATATCAATTATGAATCTGTAATTATTTGGTTTGACGATCGAATGATATTTTGGGACATTTGAGGCGGAAAAGGTTATCTTAATCCCATAAGTAACCAGATATTCTTACTAGATTTTAACATGTTCCACCTAATCCAGGTAAGAATTTTTAAAAGGAGAGCTGTGTTTGACTAATTGATTTAGTGACAGAGATCCATACTAATTATGTGGCTAATAATCTCATTAACCTACCGTTTAATTAGTCTCGTTCACATTCTAGAATGCTGCTAATCTCTCTCTTACTTTGTTAATTTATAGTTGGTCACTTGATTGATGGTTTTGACCTTATTGATCAAGCAAGAAATTAAGATAATCTAACCCCTCCAATTTTGACTATTTGATCCTGAAATATGTCATTCTGAAAAGCTAATTTGCTCACGTGTCGACATTCTATTAACCCAGAAACGATAGTAATTAGCTAGAGTAGGTGGAAAAAAATTGCTTTTTTTTGCCCTTTTCTTGATTTTACGGTTTTAAATAATTAAAGTAAATACATATATAGCTGTAAGTGTGCATGTAAAAAGTCTAGAGACATTGAATATCGTCCAACAACCCGTACATTCTCTTTAAAAAGTATGGAGTATAAATATTTGACCATGAATATGCATGGATGAAACTTAAAAGTAAGTACTTTTATTTAAAGTTTCCACCTATACTGTACATCATTTCTACAACACATGCATACACCCCTTTTCAAACATATGTTTACATAGTACGAATTTCCATGATCATCGCAACAGCAAAGGTACCAAGAAGTAAAATTTGGGGAAGTACTGTTAACACACTCCTTCCTTCACGGGCAAAGACATTATTTATCGCGTGAGCATAATAGATAAGGGTTGCAAACGTGAACTATTAGGAATCGCAAATGTGGACAGTC
>JAULKM010100815.1:0-10376 GCA_032355605.1 Rubia tinctorum | reverse complement strand
CTGCTGATATATTGTATATATATATATATATATATATATATATATATATACATATAATCATTTACTAGATAAAATCGGTCTAACATGAGCCCACCTAAGTCCAACTAACAAAGTCTGACTCATGTTTTTTCTCATTTGCACTGCACACTAAAAAGCGGACCGGGTTCAACCATACTAGGGTGGCAAAATTAAAATGGTGTTGAGTTCGGATTAGTGGGTTGGCAGGACTACTTACGTAAATCGAAGTTCAACATATATCAAAGTCAACAATTCGCATATGGTAATTTGGGGATACAATATTTACTATATCTCCAGTATTAATAATAAGAATTCGTCTCCTACGAGATCATCTTATCATAAGACCAGAAATTAGAGTGAAAATAGAAAAATTACAGGCAAAAGACAAACCAATTTCGGGGTTCAATTACAATTATTTTTTTCTCGGTGCTAGAATGAAAAATGCGAAAATGATGAAGGGCCATCCTGAAAATAAACAAAAAACAATGAAAACCCTTCTTCTCCTTCTTCTCGCCTTTTCCGTTGTCGGCCCTTCTTCTCCAACATCGATCCGGCGTGTGTTTGCTACGTTCATGGAGATTTTTGAGATTTGCAAAAACAGATCAAAAACCTCGAAACCCCTAGTTTGCCGCTACGCTTTTGTCGTGCTCTGGTTTCTCTGGCCTCAAATCGCATCGAGACTTCTAGATCTGAATTGCGGGTGGTGATGGTGACTAAACTCCGTATCTCAGCTGATGAAGTTCTCCGACACCGATTCGTGTGTTTGCTATGGACTTCCGACTTCAAATCGCGTCGCATCGTCAGGTTGGGGATGGGTGCGGTCGGGGTGGTGGGGATTAATGCAGTCAGGATGTTGACGGAGAACGTCGCATTCGATGGCAACTGTTTCCGATGACGGTATAGATTTGAATGGATGAGGAATTAAGCTCATGAAGTTTTCGACGATTTTTCCTACGATTTCGACACCACTTACCGGATCCAACAATAGCTCATTATTCGGGTCTTGTACAATTTTTGGCCCAATTTAAATGGCTTTTTGTCACTATTACTAATATTTTAAAAGTAAATATTAGTAAATCAATTTTAAATTATAAAATATCAAATAAATTAGTTAAACCATCTAATTGAAGTTTAAAAATCGTATTAAAACATTAAAATCTACGATTATATAAAATTATTATAGTTAATATCAAATAAAAATAATAAATTTAGATAGTGAAACATCAAATAAAATACTATACTTATCAAACAAAAATAGAAATATTTAAAATAGTAAAAATTAAAATAGTAAAAATATCAAATATAATACTATACATATCGAATAAAAATAGTAAAACATAAAATAAATACTAATTTATAAAATAAATAAAAATAATTCATATAAACAAAAACCAACTAATTTTCCAAATACTCAGTTGATCTAAAATACATTGTTGGGAATTGATTACTATTTAAAATCATACTGTGATGTTACACTGTAACACGATGATGATTCAACTCTTTTATTATGTTTTACAAAAGTACGGATGAGGACTTGATAAAACATAAAACACTGATAAGTCAATCTAATGAATTCAATGAATCATCATTGGAACAAAAAAAATATAAAATTAGCATATAAAAATGGTAACATTTAATTTTAAGTTTCATGTAAGCATGTGCAAATATTAATCGCCATAACTACCAAACCATTAAACATCATTCATTACAAAAGAGTTTAAAAGCCCTGACAAATCTCTAACATTAAAACTGAAAAATCCAAATCAACCTAAAACATCAATAACAATCAAGTGCCTCAACACTAACAATCATCCACCATAACTGAAAAATCAATGTCAAACAATACTTTCCAGACAATTAAATTCTATTTTCCCCCGATTATTTCCATTCGCTGCTAAATTTTTCACAGATTTGCCTTCTCCTGCTGGTTTTGAAGATGACTCTCATACTCCATCAATGCAAAGATCAAAGGTCGACTTCGGTCCTCTATTCAATGGAACACCTTCAGGAGCATGATTCATCAAAGCATTATTTTTATCATCTCATCAATGGCATCGTAGAGATCTGGCTTGGAAAGTATTCCTATGAAATAAATATAAATTATCACATACGGTAATAAAAACATCAATATTTGAAATTAAAATATCACAATAGCACACATAACATCACAGACAACTACATTGAGAAACATCACATACAGTATTTAAAACATCAATCTCAAAATTTAAAAACATTAACAATACACACTAAAATATCAAAATAACAAAACTGAATATCAGTTGCATACTTAAACATGAAAACACCATAAACATCAAACACTGAAATTAAAACATTACACCAACACAGATAACAATGCTTAAACTTTAAACATGAAAGATCAAAAGTATAATTAGAAACATCAACAACAGTATCTAAAACATCACAGTTGGAAAAAAACTTTTTCTTGATTGCAGCATAAGTGGGAAAGTCTTCTCATACATCTAAGAAACAACAAAAATAACACAAAAATTAGCACAAATCTTAACGAAACCCTAAGATATCACACACAATCAAAACAAACAAAAAACTGAACATCAATTGCATACTTAAACATGAAAACACCACATACACTAAACACTGAAATTAAAACATCACACCACAAAGATAACAATACGAAAAATCTAAACATCAAACTAGAAAACCAAAAACATCAACAGTATCTAAAACATCACAACTAAAAAGTAATAAAATTTACAGATCCTCCTTCCTCCCTGATTTCAGTAATAGTGGGCAAGTCTTCTTAAACATCGAAGAAACATAAATAGCAACACAAAAATTAGCTCAAATCTGTAAGAACAATTCACCAAACACAAAAAATAGAGAAATCCCAAAATATTAACACAGCGAACAAATAAAACCCTAAAAACACAATAAAATATTATTGAAATACATAATGAACAAAAACCACAAAATAAGTACAATAATACTCATCATAACCTACGCAAATCCTAGAAAATCACATGAACAAAACAACTAAACAAAAACAAAATATGCATAACAAAACAGAGCAAAGACATTGCCTTTGAAGATAAACACAAAATGAAGGTCATATTGTGTTAAATCGCCGGAAACTGAATCTAAAAATGGAAAATTTGCCGAAAATGGAGCTGAAATTCCAAACGCTCTCTGCAAGCCATTGCGCGCAAGAAAGGAGGAAGAAAAATGAAGAGAATGTACGGTTAATTGAAAGGAAAAGAGCATGTGTGTGGTTGAGATTTGGATCTAAGAAAGTGAGGGAGAGAAGTTGCAGAAGCACGCGGGTTTTGTGAGGGGAAAATGGAAGAGAAATGAGAAAATTTTATTTATACCTAGAATTAAATGTAAAATAACTAAATTAACTCTCATCCCATAAACTTTTAAAGTTTCAATTTGCAACCCCATATGCTGAATTCTTTCCAATTTAATCTGTGGTCTAGATGTAAGATTGTCTCGCACAACACTTTGTCTGTACAATCTCCGTCCTAACAAAAATGACACATTTTGATTTATGAAAGTCAACTGAATTGATTTTCAATCATTATTAATATTTTTATTTATGTGTAAATATTTTTGTAGAAATATTAATTTAAAAATATATGTTATGATGAATTCAACAACATATAACATATTAATTGTCTTATATATATAATAACAGAGTTTAATGGTTGAAATTAGCTTAGTTTGACTTCCAAAATTTAAAATGTGCCATTTTGGTGGGACATAGATAGTAATAATGAAAGAGTTAATTGGCTAACTAATATTTTAAAATAATTTTAGGGATATTTATGATTAATGTATTTGAATTAAAACAGTACACTGAGGTATACAATAAGTACGATATCATTGTGTACCATATAATTAATTCAGCCCAATTCTTATACACTAACAATACACATCTTATTCCCACCAATCAACTAAAATAAATATTTTTTAATCATTATTTTAATCATTATTTTAGGGATGTAATTAATTATTTAGTTATTGTAAAACTACACATATATTCGGCTGGGAATACAATATTTATCGTAAAATGGATATCTTGACATGCGGTCTGTACATAAAGTTATGGAAAGATCATTTTTTTCTACTTTATACACTGCATCTGTTATATTACATAGTACTAAATTTACAAATTTTAAAAAAATATTTATATTATATATTTTTTATATTTTCACATTCAAATATATATTATTACTTGTTTTAACTTTTAAAATATAATATTTAAATTTAATAAAAAAATTACAACATTAAAGTAAAAATCACTATGAACTGTTCATAAACTTATGAAAAAACTGTTTTCCTCTATATATTCTAGGGGTACAGTGTAATATATTGTCTTATTGTATGCCAATGGATAGGTAAAACATCTTCCGTCCATGGGTCGTGAACTACTTTATAAATATTACATATTAGCAAATATTGTATATGTAGGTTTGGGGCAAATCAAATCCTGCTATGTGTCTCACAAATTCTATGTGTAGTAAAGTAAAAGATATTTTAGGAAGAAATTAATGAGCAATTTGTGGAGCACTTGGCATAATCTAATTTGTCCAACACCTACAAATACAAATTTTGCTAACATATAAAAGTTTCCGGGGTTGTACTCTCTCTATCACACCAAAAACTTCCTACTTTACCTTTTATTCCGTCCCACAAATAACTTTCTATTTGTAAAATTTTCATAACTAGTCATTCAATCCATCAAATTTGTCCTTATTAAATCCCCAAATTTACCATTTTGTTACTTAATGACAATATTCACGACATCACTCATGGAAAAGGTTACAAAACTGATTTTTGACATAGAAAAATTGCTGCCACATTAGTTTGCAAAAAAGATTGGGCCAAAAATAATTTTAAAAATTATCGTGGGGCGGATGGAGTATATGATGATATATATAATGTGACATGAAATTTTGTTTTAAATCGACTAACCGTTAGATGAGGTTATTTCATAATTGATGGGGTGATTCATTAATGCTTGTTTTAATTTATTGCAATGAAATTTTTATAATTTTGAAAAACTTTTAAAATGTATCGCTATGTATAAATAATTATGATTTGACCTAAAAGTTACTGAAATGTGATTTTTTAATGATAGGTCTAACCATTAGTTGGTCTGATAGGAGACTTTCTTTATAATATAATTAAAACGTCACTTTACTTGCTGAAAATACAGAATACAGTACTTAAGATTTTGCTTTTGTACAGTGCCGTATATATTCAAGTAAGTTGGAGCCGAAATGTGGAAAGTAATGAGGGAAAAGCAAGGAGCGGGTGACAAGAAACTAGAAGCAGCAGCTGCTAAATTAAATATAGGAACATTGTGTGATCAACAACGCAAACTGTTCAACTGCACCTTCAGTAGTAGCACTGTTAGGGATGATATGCTTGACAACAGCAGCAGATCAAGATCAAGATCAAGTTCAAGTTCAAGGATGAGTCAGGAGTTTCAAACCCATGAAGATAGCCACACAACTGATGATCAAATTGTAGAGACCAGATGGCTCTTCAAATCAGGTACTGATTCGGGAAATGGATACCTATTCGTTGCTTTTCTTTGTTTGTCAATGATGAGAATTAAAGCCCCAACTCCTCCTGTCGAAAAATGATTAGGTTAATCTGGAAGTAGTAAAAAATAATGGGACAAAGCATTGGTCAACTTTTTAAAGAAGAGTTTGAACACATATAAAGAATCTAATAATATATTCATTATACTTATATATATATATGTATTAATTGATATTATGATCTAATGAGTCTTAAACAAATTGACCTAAATATGTGCGGTTTATAATGCGAACATGAAGAACTCAATAACTAAACACGTAGGTCATGCATTTGGTGAACGTGTAATTATAAGAGAAGTTATGTTATTTTTTAATAGGGGAATACAAATATTTAATTATAAAAATTACATTCTTCTTCGTTAGAAATTACTTCTTAAGACTATTATTTCTGTTTTTGGAATATCTGCACAATTTTAATCCTTGAATTAGAACATTAAAAATTAGGAAATCGAGTAAAGTGCATTTTTGTCCTTTAGTTCCTTGCTTAGTGCACGTATACCCTTTAGTTTTTTGAAATTGCACATATACCCTTTAGTTTTTTGAAATTGCACATATACCCTCAGTTCCTTGTTTAGTGCACATATATCCCTTAGCTTTTCAAAGCCGGTCTCTGGCTATAGAGGTACATGTGCACTTTCGAAAAGTATGGTACGTATATATGCATTTTCTAAAAACTTGTGGGTATATATGCACTAAACAAAAATTCAGGGTATGAGTGCACTTTATGTGCACTTTATTTTTCGCAACCTTCTGGGCAGATGAGAACTAGTACTGTGTGTATATATGTTTTTGGGCAAATGATAATTTTGCTGAGAATTGGGTGATACTATAATTTCCGACTGAGTTTTTAGTGGCAAACTGGGTTTCATGCTTATAGTATGATGGAAGGAACAGGGATAAGTTATAATTTACTGCTTATAATTAGACCAAAACTGGCAACACCACCACCAACTTCCCAGCATGGCTTCTCCAACTGCTCTGCCGTTTTCCTTCGGTCCTTCAGATGTAAGCATTGCTGCTTTCTCTCTTTTGCCAACGTTAATGAGTACTGGAGATTCATCGTTACCACATTTAAATCGAATTTTTCCAGGCATTCACATCATATCCTGATTGCTCACCATCCTTTTCCTGGACTCATTTGCCTCCTCACCATCCTCAAACTTGGGTACATATTAACTAGCTTAGAAAACCTATTGTAGTCAAAAGTTATCCCTTGACAAAAATGATGAGAAAATCTTGTGGCACAGGTGAGCAATTCAGATCAGTTGAACGGAGCACAATACTGTTGTTCGGGGATGGCGTTGCCTCTTGAGTCGGCTGAGCCTGAGGAGCCTGTGTACGTGAATACTAAGCAGTACCGTGGGATTCTACGGCGGAGACAATTTCGAGCAAAGGCTGAATTACAGAACAAAGTCGCAAGATCTAGAAAGGTTGGTTCATTCATGTTATTATCTGTTCAATATTACTCTCCGTCTCACTGTTTACTTCATATTTTTTGTCATTTGCTCGATGCATGTTTGAACACCGATCACTTTAGTTGAGTATACATAAAAAACAAACAAGATTGTGACAAATTCTCAAATAATGGTATTACTAATTAAATTTTATGGAACTGAAAGCTATGCGTGTTTGTTGTGTGAGTATGCAGCCATACCTCCACGAATCCAGGCACTTGCATGCTCTGAGAAGAGCCAGAGGGCGTGGTGGTAGATTCCTCAGCAAAAAGAGCGACAAGCCAGATCAACACCATAGCTGCACCGGTTCCAACACTAGTGCTGCTCCTGAAAACATCAGCAATCCCAATAACGCTAACAAGGCAGCAGAAACCGATGCGATGAATTCAACCGGCAGAGGCTTATCTTGGACTCCTATTCTTCCAATTCCAGCTTCTTCTTCTGGGAATAACATTCAGTTGGAACAAGAAATGCAGACCAAACACAATAACTTCAAATGGGGAGGGTTCCCATTTTCAGTGCAGAACTCAGTAGCGTATAGCTGCCACATGGACTTCAATTCCAGGTCGTATAACTAAACACTTAGTATCCCAGTACTGTGTTATACTCTTATGCTTCCTCCCCGTTCTACTTGAAGAGTCATATGTTGATGTAGTCAAACATTGTAAAGAAACATGGATGCTTTACGTAGAACCGAGGGAAAGTCATATAGTTCCTGTTAGTACTGTACAGTGTTTGATAATAGGACTGAAATGTTAGATAACGTTTGGAAGAGTCTGTCCAGAGGTTCAAGCGAGATGGTTTTACTCTTTTGCATCGTTTTAGGGTTTGTTCGATGGTGATCCATTTGGGACTCACGAAGGTAAAGTTTTCAAAATATACTCCGAAGGTGGGTTGGTTCACACTTCACAGCCATTCCAAAGGCGGTGAACCTGGTGACCAAGTGATCATTAAACCCATTCAGGCTTCAGCAATATTGCATTCAGCAATATTGCTTGGTCGCTCCATAATGATGATACTTATTATGTTCGTTTATCGTAATACTCAAACTCACAAAAAATATGTTGTTAAATTTTAATGTCACTATTGAAAAATACCCCATATATAGACACTGATAATTCACCACAAATGCACTGGCATTTTGTCCCGCTGAAATACAGGTGTCTAAGTAATCCGGTGCAAATTTACACAGTTTTGAGCACCGTTAACGCTTACCGGTGATGCAAAATATGAGTACAGGTATCTCTAGATACCGGTGCTAGTTGGATTCCATACCGGTGTTCAAAAAGTCATGACCAGTTAAAGATTTTGGGCACCGGTTTGTTGAAATACACACCGGTGCTCATTTATTTAGCACCGGGTGTCATTTTGGTATAGGAGCCTATTTTATTTTAGAATCATCTTGTATTGTAGAACCAGTATAGCGATTCTTAGCAGTGGAATGTAATTGTTTGGTCAATTTTTTTAGCACTAGTTCATCAATTTGACAAATATGGATGAATTGTAGAACATGGATGGTATTGTTTTTATCACTGGTGCTAGTATTCTAAAAAAATGAAATAGATATTTTTATAAAATTTTCCCCATCCCGGATCAAATACGGGGAAAATGAATTCAATAAATCCCACCGAACTTATTAAAAAGAGTAAATTTTCTATTGAAAAAAATGAAATCCACGATTGAAATAAAGAAAGCATAAATATTTGTCTTTGCATCTTTTGAGTAAACATTAACCCATGTCTCTCACCATTTCTCCACCACCTCTTGAAGTTCATATGCGTTGCATGACCCTTGGTTCTATGGAAAAACTTGCGATTTGATTACATGTTAGTTAGTAGGGCGTGGTACTAAAAATGAAGGCAGGACTGTTGTTTTTTTGGTTGTTGTGGTACTTACGTTAAGTAGATTCTTTGTAGTTGTTTTCAAGACAGCTCTTCCAAGAATAGCATGACATAATAGTCGCATTCCCAGCAACTCCCTTGTTTTCGATGCTAAGATAGAAAACAACAATTGTCAATGTTTAATCAGTGCATTAAGACTAGAAAATGAAGTACTTGTAAAATATTTTTATGAAGGATATGAATACTTGACAACATAACTTTGAAGGGGAAAATTAAGTATAATTGAATGGATAGAAATACCTAGAAATCACTTGGCTTCCGACGTAAACGGCGGATTTTGTAGCACCAGTCAACGTGTCCAAGGTTAAAACATCGTTCGTACCGGGAAAAATTATAATGAGGAACCAATGTTTACTGCGTTAAATCTTAACAAATTAATACGTAGGGAATATGTTTATTAAACAGACATTAATGGTAAAATATTAAGAAAATTTGTCTGACCTCCTGAGGTAGGGTACCAAATACATGTCAGTTTCAGATGCAACCATCGTCTCCCAGATGAGGCCAACCCAGTTAGTGATGTCACTCTCTTCCATACCATTGTCTAGCCTTCCTGTGTTTGAGATAGTAGATTGGATTCGGGCCATGTTGTTGTCCTCCGCTTTACTCCATAGGTCCCTGTCAGATTACAAGTCAATTTAAGTCTCGAATCCGTGTAAAATCATAATTGGAAAATTTGAAATCTGAAACTTACCACATCCACAAATCCATCTGCGTGTTTGAGATCCATGTCATGCCATGACAATTCTCAAGCTTGCTTCCGAACTCCAACATTTGCTCGATATCTAGGCAACATTGGGCAGGTCTGAAAAATGTGGATTCCGGAAATTTGGTGAAATACACAACCTTGCCCTTTGCATTCATTTCGACCGCCACCTCATTGCAATATTTGTTGAAATCCTTCATCATTGGATAGTCTGTCAATTTGTGTCTGTTTACAATATGCATGTGCAAAGTTTAAATAGAATGCATTAAGTATATGAAAAGTGTAGAAATAATATTGTAACGTGGTATAAATGTAGTACCAGTTTCGGAGGCTTGAATGATTTGTCCAACGTTTGTTTTCCCTACCTGTAATTGGTCGTAGAACTGGATGGATTTGTCAATGATGTATTTGTAGGTTGTTGCACGTGACAGAAAAACAATGTTATATTGCAACCAGGAATTGAACATTTGGTGTGTATATATATTGAATGAATTATATAAACGGTTTTATGTGGGCATGCTTTCATCTTCCTCGCAGGCTCCAGTATGTTCTTTGCCACCATCAGGGCAAAAATATCCTTTAGTGTCTTGGGAGGTCATCGACGTACCTCTCAAAGATGCTATTTTTAAGCTCTTTTTGCTTACTAAATACAACTAAGTAGATAGTTGGCAAGTCGGGGTCGTCCACAGAGAAGAGGGATATTCCTAAG
>JAULKM010100814.1:0-10376 GCA_032355605.1 Rubia tinctorum | reverse complement strand
AGATTGGGATTACTGAAGAGATGAGGTTCGTTGCTATGAAGCTGCGGAACAGCGGCAAACCCAAGAGGACCAGAAGGAGTGCGGCGGATTCCGGCAGCGAGGAAGAGGAATTGGATATTGAGGGTTCTGATTTTGACGGCGAAATTTCTGAAAAGGAGGAGACTTGGGAGCCTAGCATTCCAGGGTTTATCAAGTTCCTTGTGGATAGTGAGCTTGTTTTTAGTACCATTGAGCGCATTGTCGACAAGTCCGATGATGTTTCCTGTAAGCTCGCTATTTCCCTCTTTTCAGCTGTTCTTAGGCCACGTATCTGCATTTCAGTTCAATTTAACGGGAATTTGATTTGATAGAATTTAGATTAATTTACTCATATTATTACTATTTTCCAATGCACTTATTTTCAGTTTAATTCAATTCAGTTCAATTTAGTTCAGATAAGCTCATGAGAGGAGAACAGGGCCTTACAATGTTATGTTTCTGAAATTGGAATTTTGTTCATGCAGTTTCTTGTTTCTTAGTGTGTGCTTTTATGAGCATGTGACTCGTGTCCGAAGGAGTTGATTTTAGGGTCAAATGAGGTAGCTTGTAGTTTACATTGGATATGGGTCAAATGTTGTTCTTTGTGGCTTTGTGTTGCGGTACATTTGCATTGTTGGGGTTTTCTGATTTTGTCTGAGTAGATGCCTATTTCAGGAACACGGGATTGGAGCGATCAGATTGTCTGTCGAAAGATCTACTGTGGTTCAGCGAAAGGGGAGATGAGATTCCGGAACCCAGTAATCCGGGAGTTACTTATGCAAAGTATCTTGAGGAGCTAGCTGAAAAGACTCCTCCTTTGTTTTTGTGCCATTTCTACAACATATATTTCTCACATATTGCCGGAGGACAAGTTCTAGCAAAGAAGGTCTGTTTTTTGCTGTTATGTTTTCACATCATGAGTATTCAATTTCTTTCCTCGGTATGTGTTCTTGGTAAATTGGAAGATCAAGTTTGTCATGGATGGCTTGGCATGGACATTAGAAGATGTGTCCATTACAGTTTTTCTCATAGACAGTCTTGTTCATTTTCCGTGCTTGTTTTAGAAGTGTTTTTTCCTGGTAGTTTTACTGAATTAGTAGCCGTGGTTTATTTTGATAAGTGAAAAACATTGTTCTCTAGTACATGATATTCAGGGAAAAGCAAGCTAAAATTACAAGGTCGTGTGTATTTGGTAAAGACACATTGTTAGCAGTTGTTTCTTGATAGTATTCAATCACTGGGCATAGGCAGGGTTTCCGAAATGGTTTAGTTTTTGCATTTAAGTTGGTAACCATTATCCTAGTTGCTTTTTATTCGCAAGTGAAAATGACCACATTGAGAATAAGATGATTTGAAACTTCAGTGAGATTACATTGATTTGTGTAACAATATTAGCTCTTTGTTTGCAACACGATAACTCATTTTCTTAATAATGCATGATTGAGAGGATGAAGAGTATGTGGAATAGCTATATGAGAATACTTGTTCTATCGATCTGTAGTCAATAGCTTCTTGAAGTTAACTTGCTGCATCGAGTTTTTGCGTGTTGTAGCTTCATCCAAATGAAGACCATATGTACAATCTTATATTATACGCGTGGTATTTATTATGGCAGGTCTCGGAGAAGTTGCTTGAAGGAAGGAAACTGAAGTTGTATACATGGGACGGGGAAGAAGAAGAGTTGTTAAAAGGGGTTAGAGAAAACCTTAACATGGTTGGCGAGGTATAAATGTTTGAACGCCATTGTCACCCTTAATTTCTGTAACACATTGATGCAACAATGCCTGAACCTGGTGCCTTCTTATCTGTGAATCTTATGCAGCACTGGTCTAGAGACGAGAAGAACAAATGCTTAAGAGAAACGACAAAGGCATTCCGGTTCTTAGGTCAGATCGTGCGCTTGATCATTTTGTAAAACACGCGAAATCAGATTAGTATTCCAGTTGTAGGCTTTGTTGTTTCCCTATTCTTCGTCTGACACGACACTCTGCCATATCGAGTCCGTTAGAGGTTGATGCATTAATGTTATTGATGATCGAACATTTGAATGATCCATACTACGTAACCTTGGACATTTGGACGATTCTCATCAGAGAGTTCGTGTAGTCCTGGATTTGGTTTAAATGCAAAAAATTGAACAGTTTCAAGACTGACCAGATTATGTATATTGGGAGTATAATCTTCAGACAAGCATCGGCATCAACTACAAATTTGTGTGAAAAATTATTCAATGCAGCCGTTCTATCCATATATTTTCCGTACATTCCAACCATTATTCAATGCAGCTGTTCTATCCATATATTTTACGTACATTCCAACCATCAAAGCATATTTTGATAATAAGTATTTTAAATTATCTTAAATTATCGGTAGAACTATATTTAAAAAAATAGGAATTCACTTTATAAATTGTCTGATGGTGAATACACAGTGGTGGTACAATAATTGCACATAACTTTTATTTGTTTTTATTTTCATCTGCAGTTCTGTTCATATACCCATTTGTATGCAAACGTGATGCTTTTATATGTGCTGATATGACAAGATAACGTCAAAATCTAATATAATAATGAGTGAAAATTGTACAAAATGAGAACAACATAAGCACACAAATAAACTTCGCCGGTGCCATTGTGCAATAAGATGACATGAAAATCTATATAACAATAATTGAAAAATTGCATAAAATGAGCACAAGAATAGCACACACAAGTAAGTCCACTGATTGCTCCTTAAACCCTATTTGTAGCCCTTTCCTCCCAATTCCATGCTCTATATTTCTTCCTTGAATAGATTATTTGGTTAAACAATGCTTTATTACACTTTCCATTTCATTTAATTCTATTATATTTTAAAAACATGAATTTCATTTACATATTCCTCCAATCCACCAACAATGACACCCTTTAGTTTGACGTAAACTTTTAAAAAGTGAAATGAGCGGAGGGATTGAACTGGGAGATTAAATAGCAAATTGAGTGAATGAAAATATACTGTCATTAATTATTTTTTGCAAATACTTTCATTCATGGTGTTGTCTCACACAAATGGGTGAGACTCTCTGTCAGATCACACACACCAATGTTTAACGTGGGGCGAGCATCCTACGCTCCACATCTAAGGTGCATACTGGAGACTTCAAAGATATAGTAATGCAACTCCAAAGGAGAAAGATTTAAATTCATATTGCACTTGACCAGACACACTGCCTTGGCCAAATGGGCTAGCCAAAGTGTTTTACTGCCATGTATTATAAGACACAATCATTACATCATGTTCACCTAAAATACAGTAAACCAGGTACTTCTCTCTATCATAATTCTCCCTCTAGGATTCTTTCGTAGTCATCTAAGATCTTGAAGATCTTTATATCTCAAGCAAACATTAGCAGCTTGTTCCTCTCTTTTAATTTCGAAAATTTGAATTTTGAATGGCCAATTAAATTGATGTAATCAAAGGATTTCAATCAAATATTCATAATCACTTGATTGAAGGAATTGAAGAAATTATTTCTATGGAAAAGGCTATATCAATCTCTGTATATTGCAGGATTCAACATCCACCAACACTTACCAATTTTTTTATCACAACCAAACCTTCCCTATCTTGCTTCTCAGCCATATCGATTTCTTTGCCGCACTAGCCACGGGAGATGAACTTGTAGCCCAGTATGAGAAAATCAACATCTATGATGAAGCTTCAAACTCATTGTCCTAGACGCCACTGGCACCATGGAAAACAGCAAAGAACATACCTTTTAAGTGCGAAGATTTTGTCTCTAAAGCCAAAGCGTGTTGACTATGTAATCTCCACCATATTTAAGGCTTGGGCCATGTCAAAGGAATGAAAGTGCAGCGGAAAAGTTGACGGCCACCATATGGGGGGTCAATTTGGCTCTATTTGTGTTTGAACATCTGGCGGATAGGACTAAGGTAATTGACTTTTCGCCTACTGTCTGGTGGTCTTTGTTGAAACAGATGGTTTGGAGGCCCTGCGACATCTTTCTTTACCGATAGCCCATTCTGGATTCATGTTCACGATGTCTCGCCGATTAAATCAGGATTGGTGATATAAGATATTCCAACTTACACTATATCGTGCTTCATGTTGCCTGGCGGTATTATAGACGACATATACAAGTTGTATAGCCAGTATTAGTGGATTAGCTCTTCTCAAAAGAAGAAAATTCATTTGGAGAAATGGATTAATTTATGTTTCCAAAAAGGCATGGGTGGGTTAGGATATATAGGCTTAAAAGTATATAATGCAGCGATGCTTGGAAAACAAGCTTGACAGCTGCTGACTAACCCAAATTCTACCATATCACGACTTCTAAAATCTAACACTTCCGATCAATATCTTTCTTCGAAGAAAGACTAGGGTTGGGTCCTTCTTATACATGGAGGTCCATTCTATCGGGAAAGGATCTATTATCTAAAGGTGTTCAGAAAAGAATTGATTCAAGGATAAGAACAAAAATTAAAGATGGTCTTTGGCTACCGAGGCTGCCAAACCAGGATCCCATATCACTGGCGGAAAATTTCCCAAATGATTTAAGTGTTTCCCATCTAATGACTGAAAATGGCAAAAAAATGGAATGTAGACTTGATTCGGAACACTTTCAATTAGGAAGAGTCATCTCTTATATTGACACTACCGAGGGGCACTAAATCCTTACATTCTGATAGATGGATATGACATCCCACAGTTGACGGTAAATATATAGTCGACCTGGATACAACATTGGTCTCAAATTTTTAAATTTGCCCTATGCAAGGAATATGGAGTCAAGTAGCACATGCCCCTCTCCACACTGGAAGAATATTTGGAACCTAACCATACATGCAAAGACACTTCCTATGGAGATTATGCAAGAACAATCTAACATCAACAGCTAACTTGCGGCTAAAACATGCAAATGCTGAAATTCTTTGCTTGATTTGTTCCGCGGATGACAATTAAATAGAACATCTATTCTTTTATTGCCCTTTGGCACATCATCTATGGTCTACTGTGGACTTACATGAAAGAATCTATCGTTTCGAACAACCAAATGCAAGTATGTGGGTTTAGGATCTTCTCATGGAAATGAGTGCACAAGATATGAGCATCGTAGCTATCATGTTATCCCAACTTTAGTATCACTGTAACAAACTGCTCCACGGGGAACAACACGACTTCCATCCATAAAAATGTGTGTTATGTGCCACGAAGCTCTTATCAGATTTGACCAAAAAGAGTGTCGATACAGCATTTGAATCACTGGGTCAATATTCAAGTCTCCTTCCATCTGAGAATGGAAATATCCTTTTTTCGACACAACCATATCACCAAATAGTACCTGCCTGGGTTGGTATATTTGTTACTCAAATGAAAGCTGGTTGTATGGAGAATCCCAACGAATTCCTTTTATTTTTACGGTAAAGCAAGTAGAAGTCATTACCCTTCACATTGCTCTGATTACAACAATACAAAAAGGCATACAAGTCAGACTTATAAAAGGAAATGCACAATCAATTATCAACGTTGTGAGAAAGCATTAGGAGGACTTATCAGATTTTAGCATCATCAATGAGGATGTACGTAGACTAGATGAAAACTATCAGTCCCTAGACTTGATATGGATTAGAAGAAAGGATAATTCCATTGCCCACTTATTAGAGCAACATGCAAAAATTAGAAGAGATGAAATCTCTCCATGGGATAATGTCCCACATTTTGTACCAAACTTTTACAATCAATGAAACACTTTTTTTTAAAATAAAAATACAGTAAACCAGAGTTAACTGCTACACAATAGATCGCTCGTTTATCACATTTTTTGCTACTCGGAGGCATCATTATATCAATGTGCGCTCAAGATAGCGTTACGACAACTATCTGGCCCTAGTTTACTTACTATACAACTATTTGTCCCTAGTTTGTGAGAGCGTTACAATTTGTTCGCTCATTAGGTTTATCAAATCGGTTTTGACACACGCATTATTCCATAGTTTCCTTAAAATTATATTTATCAAATAGTTATATATTTCTATACACGCATCACTCCATATTCCATCCAAAATCAAATCTATTAACTCATTATCCATTTCGAGACACACATTGCATTATCATTAATTTAAAACCACATTTATTTATACAATTAACATAAATATTGCACTGCTTATAATTTATTGAGGACTGCAATTGGTAAGACATTGTTGTGAGACATAATCGTTATGTTACAACTCAATTTGTTGTGAGACAAATTGTGGACTGCTACTACACTATCATTTGTTGTGAGACATAATCGTTACATTATCGCCGCCTAAAATATAGTACAACACAATTATTAATGAAAGATAACCATCAATAAAATTTGTTCGTCACAGTTATCGCACTATTTGGTTTGTTTTGATGCACGTATTATATCATTATGTGCTTATGACAATGTTAAAAAAACTATCTCATCTTGATTGATTTGCGTTAAGATTATCTGGCATGATTTTTTAATAATTGCCCATTAAAATTTCATACGTTCATTATATTTATCAAATTTTGAGACACACATTATTCTATCGTCCATTCAAAATCACATTCATTGAATTGGTACCTATTCCGAGACACGTATTACTCTGTCATCCATTTAAAACTATATCTATCAAATCATTATCTATTTCGAAACATACGTTACTCCATCGCCCATTGAACAAAACCCTTAATTTCCTCCTATGTTGTCCATAATCTCTAAAAGTTAAGTTTCTCAACAAATAGTTTCCTTTTTATTTTTAAGAACCATTTATTAGAAAATGTGTGCACTCATGAGAGCGTTACGGAGACTATCTAGCCCCGGTTTATTTACTACGCAACTATTTGTCCCTAGTTTGTGACAGCGTTACAATTTTGTTCGCTCATTTGATTTATCAAATTAAATTTGAAACACGCATAATTCCATAGTTCCTCTAGAACTATATTTATCAAATTGTCATCTATTTCTATACACGCATCACTTCATAGTCCTTCCAAAATCAAATCTATTAAATCATTATCCATTTCGAGACACACATTACTTTATCATTCATTAAAAACCATATGTATTTATGGAGTTAATATAACTATTGCACTGCTTATAATTTATTTTGGACTGCAATTGGTAAGCCATTGCAATTTATCTACACTATCATTTGTAGTGAGACATAATTGTTACATTATCGCCGCCTAAAATATAGTACACCACAATTATTAATGAAAGATAACCACCACATAAAATTTGTTTGTCACAGTTATCGCACTATTTGGTTTGTTTCGAGGCACACATTATATCATTGTGTGCTTATGACAATGTTACAAAAACTATCTCATCTTGATCGATTTACATTACGATTATCTAGCCCGATTTGTTTTAATAATCATCCATTACAATTTCATACGTTCATTATATTTATCAATTTTCGAGACACGCATTATTCTATCGTCCATTCAAAATCACATTCATTGAATCAGTACCCATTTCAAGACACTTATTACCACATCATCCATTTAAAACTATATATATCGAATCATTATCTATTTCAAAGAGAGGTGCCAATTTGGGTTATCGTGTTGAGTTTGTGTCGGGTTGAAAATGTGTCATGTTAAAACAGGTCGGGTTGTAACGTGTTGATTTAATTTTTTGTGTCGGGTTGGGTCGGGTTACTGTCGTGTCGAGTTGAAAATGTGTTAGTTTTTTTCCTAAGGACAGGTCGTGTCGTGTCGTGTCGAGTTAATATCAGGTCGGATTACTGCCATGTAATTTTTACACTCAAGTCAGGTCGGGTCAGGTCATGTGAGAATATTGTCGAGTTGGATCGGATTAGGTTACTGTCGTGTCATTTTTTGTACTGAAGTTTTGTTTGGGTCTGATCATGTCAGTTGTTTTTTTAATGTTTCATATTGGATTCATATATATATATATATATATATATATATATATATTTGGGTTAATTCATTTTAGATCGGGTTATTTTTCTACTCGATTAAATTTGGATTGGTTTAGGTTATGTTTCAATAGTATTATTGTTACAACTGCACTATTATCATGTTTTGTTTCGCTGTAACTTGTAATTTTTAGTTATACATTATTGGAAAACATGTATATAGGCGCGGTATGTCATTGTTGGGAAAGCAATATTGGTGTTAGAAAATTCATAGCCACCGGTAATCTAGTAAATGAAACAAAATATTGGTGCCTATGAATAGATCCGGCACTGGTTCACTGAATACCGGTGCCCATCGAGAAAAAAAATGTCTGGATTTAATCTTTTTCAGCATCGATTTTGGTTGAATGACATATATCGGTGCTAATACCCGTGCCTATGATCGGAATAGTAATTTTTTTAAGTTAAAATTGTGGTGGCAAATTATCTAGCACCTATACCGGTGCCAGTATTGCATTTAATTTAAAAAATTTAAAAATACCTTGAGGTAGCCCCATGCAACTGCGTTATAATTGTATAAGCACCGATATGTTGACGAATACCAGTGCTCGATACATTGAAAATTTTCCAAAATTTCCAAGATAGAATAGGAAAAGAGGTTTTGAAAAAATGGGTTTACAGTATGACTTACTCTAGAACATCTACTAGCGCTTTCCAACATTTCACCAAAAAAATGGTTTATTTAGTATTTTATATTTTTTGGAAACAATAACAAAAATCGTGTATTTTGGAGCAATGGATAAACACGATTTTTTTGCCACATTGTAATTTTCCAAAACTGCGCAGAAGTAATTAATGTTGACTTTCGAGGCCCTTCTGTTTGCCTATACATGCCCAAATTTCAAAGTCGCAACCATATATTATTGAATTTCATTTTGGTGTAGTCAATTTCTTGATTCGAGAACTCCAACTTTCTTTGAGGGGCCTAAGTGCAAAAAGTAAAAAACTTTACTCGTAACTCCAAATTGAAATTCGCTTGAAAGTGATGCTACCATATACACCCCCATTGTATTTTCCAAGTACGTAATAGAATATTTATCAACAATCGAGCATGAGAATATATCTGTAATCATTTTCGATTTCCTTTTCTTACTTCAAATTATTCAACTTTAAATTACTCTAGAACATGTATTAGCATTTTCCAACATTTCACCAAATTTTTTTATTTAATATTTCTATATTTAGGCAAGAATAACAAAAATAATGTATTTTAGAGCAACAGGTAATGGGGTAACACAATTTTGGGCCACAGTGTAATTTTTCTTTGTAGAAATATTCAATGTTGACTTCCAAGACACTTATGTTCACCCATACATGACCAAATCGCAAAGTCGCAATCGTACATTATTGAATTGCATTTTGGTATCGGCAATTTTGTAATTCGACAATTCTAACTTTCTTGGAGAGACCTACTCGTAACTCCAAATTGAAATTCGCTCGAACGTGATGATACCCTAGACACCCCCATTGTATTTTTCAAATCAGTAACAAAATATTTATCAACAATTGAGTACAAAAACATATATGTAATTCTTTTTTATTTTCTTTCTTACTTCTAAGTAATCAACTTTAAGTTACTCTAGAACATATACTAACTCTTTCCAACATATCATAAAAAATATTTGTTTTCTATTTTTATATTTATGCAAGAATAACAAAAATTATGTATTTTGGAGAGAAGGATAATGTCATAACAATTTTTTTGGGCCATAGCGTAATTTTTCTTAAATATGTTAGAGGCGCTTTTGTGCCTACTATCTTAGTTGAATAGTAGTGTTGAGTATTCATTGAATTCAATTTACTTTTTAAAAAACCTTAGTGCATTTTTGTGTTGTAATAAATAATTTGATTCTATTTTTAAAAAAAATAAAAAACTAGTGGAGTCCAACGCGCGTTGCTCGGTATTATTAATTTAAAAAATTAGGATTACTTATATGTACTTGTTTTATATTTAAATTGAAAATAAATAATTTTATTTAAAATTTTGAAGTTTAGTCATCTAAGGAAAACCATATGAATAATAATTAGTTTAGTTAGAAATCGTTACATATTAAGTACAATAAAATGATTATTTTTATAATATTTTATTCTAATTATTTAAAAAATAATTATTTATTTGTTGAACTCATTTTAAAGGTTATCATATATATATATATACATATCTCACTACATAAAATTAAATATCAAATATTCATATTAGTCCAACTAATTATAAAATAAGCTCATCTAATAGTTACTCGATCTATAACAAGAATTTGTGATAATTTATTAATATTATTTTTACAATAATTTTCAAACTGATTTTTAAAATTAATATTTATTCGGTTCTCTATAATTACTAATTCAAAATCATAATTTTAATTAGGCATCTCTCTTTATTTGACTATTATTCATTAGATTTAT
>JAULKM010100813.1:0-10376 GCA_032355605.1 Rubia tinctorum | reverse complement strand
GTTTATATATTTACTCAAATATGCGGTCAAAGTTTGATAGAGAATAGTGTCAAATAGTAAGTGTGCAGTTTGAGCTGTGACAGAGGGAGTATAAAAAACCAAACATTTTTTGAATCAACTGATGAAAACTTGAAATGGAACAGACGGATTACAATATATCTTCTATCTCTCAACACACAATGTCTCTAAAAATCAATTCTATTCTATTTAATCATCCACAAACTTTCTATATATCACCCACACATGGTGACTATAGCACAAATATGATATAGTTATACTATAGCCCTAACATAACCTACGTTTAATTCTATTGGACATATAGCTTTTAACCTATCTAGAATAAAGACCATTAACTCAATTCTCATTATATTTGGGTTTTGAGGAGAATTCCCAACAATTACTTTCTCAATTCAAAGTCACAAATAGAACATCTTTAACATATGTGAATTGCATCTTCTTCTTTGGTTTCAACTCATCCTTGTTATCGCTGCAACATTGGTACATACTTCATATCAAACAATATATCTCATAACGCCATTATGATTTTTTATGTGTGCAATGTCAACACCCTCAATTTTCATCTCCTCGCCATTTCTAATAATAATGTGACCAAAATTTCCACTAACCTGCAAAGTTTCAAAAGATTATTTATTGTGACAAATATGCATGGAAGATGCACAATTCAACACCCAACTTTTGCCGTCTGCTCCTTGCGCTTATGTTCCATACAATTGAGGCATCCTCTTCACCTCGGAACTACTCATTTGCCCTATCCCACATCCTCAAAGTGCCACCCCACAGTGAGTGTCAACATCCCAATTGTAGGGTACTTTTATTTTTTTAGCATAATTTTCATGGTGTATTTCATCGCTGATAACTCAATTATCTATAATAATAGAATAAAATAATCAAACATTTATAAATACATATAATAATGAACCTAATAAAATATTATAGAATTATATTATTTATATATTAATTAAAATTTAAAATTAAACATGCTTTTAAAATGTTAATGGAAGATGTGCAGTTTCAAAAAAGTTGTATAGGAATTTTTTTATACATTCAACACATATTATAACTTATTTAAGTTCAAAAATATAATATTTGAATAAAAATATCAATAATTATTCATAAAGTCTTTTTTTATATCGACTAACCGTTAGACGGGATGATTTTATGATTGATGTAACCAATGAGGTGATTTGGTGTTTATTTTTATTTATTGCAACGAGATTCCTATAAATTTGAAAAACTTTTAAAATGTATTATAATGTACTAGCGGAGTACCATCGCGCGTTGCGCGATATTATTAATTAAAATATTAGGATTAAGTTTTTTGTACATGTTGTGTATTACATTTAAATTGAAAATAAATATTTTTATTTAAAACTTTAAACTTTAGTCATCTAAGAAAAATTATATGAGATATTTAGAAATTGTTACATTGAATAAAAAGAAATTTGATTATTTTATAATATTTCATTCAAATTGTTCAAAAAGTAATTATTTGTACGTTGATATTCATTTTAAAAGTATATCATAATTATATGTGTCTCTTTGCAATAAATAAATGTAAATATTTAATGACCTTATATGTCTAATTAATTATAAAATGTCCTTATTTTACAGTTATTCGGTCTAAAATTAAACGTTCACATGTATAGATTAATAAATAAATAATATTTATAGATATTTCAATCAGAAGTACTCTATCAATGTATTAAAAAATATGAATATTTTATTATTTCAGATTATTAGTTTATTTAAATTTTCTTTAGTGATATGTATATATAGTACAATGAGATATTTATGATTATTATTATATCTTAAAAATTTATTAATTATATATAGTAAATAATTAAATTAATAACATATTATAATATTAGTATGTTATTTTTAGACAACTTGGCTTTAGATTAGTCAAAATGACTTCAGCATCCCCGATTGACAAAACCATCTAAAAAGCAAACAATTTCTATTATATGGTGTTTGGGATCAAAATGACTCCAATATCCCCGGTTGACAAAATCATCCAAAAAGCAAACAATTATTATAATATTAGTATGTTATTTTTAGACAACTTGGCTTTAGATTAGTCAAAAAGACTTCAGCATCCCCGGTTGACAAAACCATCCAAAAAGCAAACAATTTCTATTATATGGTGTTTGGGATCAAAATGAATCCAATATCCCCGGTTGACAAAACCACCCAAAAAGCAAACAATTATTATAATATTAGTATGTTATTTTTAGACAACTTGGCTTTAAATTAGTCAAAATGACTTCTGCATCCCCGGTTGACAAAACCATCCAAAAAGCAAACAATTTCTATTATATGGTGTTTGAGATCAAAATGACTCCAATATCTCCGGTTGACAAAACCATCCAAAAAGCAAACAATTTCTATTATATGGTGCTTGAGATAAATAATTATAATTTGACCCTAAAAGTTATTGAAATGAGATTTTTCATGATTGGTCTAACCATTAATCGGTGTAACATGAGACTTTCTCATCAGAAAAGGTGGCGTGTCCATAAGCTTATGGACATGCCACTATATAGTTTACCTAATGTTATAATTTTTTTATAAAATTTAATATTGTATTAGTTAAAACAAATAATATAGTTTATTTGAATGTGAAAATATAAAACTGTATAATGTAACAAATATTTCTAAATTTAGTAGGTAAGTTAACAAATGCAATGTAAAAATAAAAAATACATTTTACTGTTTATAAGTTTATGGACAGATCACATGGAGACTCACTCTTCCCATAATTATTTCATAATTTATAAAAATAAAGTCATTGGTTCTTTTATCGACTTGTTCCATTTTGGTAGATTGCATAGTTGTTCCACTGAGATGAGGGATCCTGAAGAGCCGGTAAGCGAAAGAGGAAGAACATAATTAGCAAGATCTATCTGGTGATTCAAAAGATGAAACCACGAAAGAAAGTGTGAACATATAGTGACGCATATTCTTATGACACCGTCGCGAGTTAATAAAATTCTGGCTATAATGACGCATATTCTTATGACTGAAAATCATGAAAGTCGTGTCAAAATTTTTGGCTTGACTTGATCAAATTAGAACACTGGTCGGGAGTAAATAAAAAACCATATACTCCCTCTGTCTCTGCTTATTTTGCAGCCTAACTTTATGGCAATTTTTTGCATTAAAGTTTGACCACATATTTGAATAGATATATAAGAAATAACATTATCGTATGTGATATTGTTAAATTCATCGCAACAAGTAGTATCTAAAAATTAACTTTTTATTTGTCATTATTATAAGTAGTTAAACATATTAAGGGTCAAACATGTATATTGAACGATGTGCAATGATTGAGAGATAATTTAACCTGGGACAGAGGGAGTACCACGAATGCATTCTCAAGGCACCGAGAATTAAGAAAGATGCGCTAAAAAAAGTTAGCAGTAATGCATATTTTGTGACAGGTAAGAAAATGTCACAATATTTGCTCCACTTGCAAGTGTCACTAAGTATTTGTGATACATACGCATGTCACCTACTACATCAACCCATGTCACAAATTTAATGACATTTCTAAATTGAACTGCATCTTAAAACGTCACGAAAAATATAACAATACGTCAATGCGTCACAATAATTTAGTGACAAACTGAACAGAGGCCTTTACAAGGCATCACTAATGATTTTAGCGACGTTTTTGAATGTCACAAATGCTTCAAAGAAGCGTCACAATTGAATTTTTTGTAGTGACGTATTGACGATTGAAAAAATGGCTAGGTCATTATTAAACTCAATTACCAATGTTCAACTCTTCTCTTCATGTGTATCAGTTTTGCTAAGTATAAATGTGAAACTCTTAAATCATGCCTTCGCCTATGGACCACGATTCAGCTTTGTTAATAATTAATGTGAGACTCTCTATATGCCTCCTCTGCAAATGTAAGTGCATAGAACATGATCATACTCTAAAAAAAATTAATGCATATTTTTTGGCAAGTAAGAAAATGTCATAATATTTGTTCCACTTTCAGGGGTGTCACTAAAATATTTGTGATATATGCACATGTAACTAAACTGAATTTCTACATCAATTCATGCCACAAATTTAGTGACACTTATAAATTGAACTGCATCTTAAAGCGTTGCAAAAAAAATAACGACAATTCAATGTGAATTTTAGTGACACGGTGAATAGAGACACTTCATATTGCGTCACTAATAATTTTAAGGATATAACGGATGCTCCAAAAATGCATCACAACTGTTTTTTAAAGTGATAGATCCACTGGAGCGATCATGCTAATCTTGAACCCATATATCATATTGAAATCATGAATTTTATTATAAAATTAATTAATACTATATAGAGATACTCCATTATTTTAGGTACGGTTTATTAACTTTGTCAACTTTGAAAGCCGTGGATATTTGTGTTCTGACTTGATCAATGAAAGTTATGAAACCACCTGCTGGTAAGTTACCTGACCCAAACACAGAAACCAGATAATATATAAGAACGCATTTATTCCTTGCAATCAATAAAAGAGAACTAAGAAAGATCAAAATGGCAACGTCATTGTTTACCTTGGCAATGCTATCGCTGTGGATTATCATCCTATTTCATTTATTTCAGCCCTCGAATGCTCGGCAGTTAGTTTTCAGGAATCTCGGGGCTAAGTGATTAATATCAATGTTAAACTTTCATTAACATTTTCCAATTATTTCATTTTCCCAGTTTTATTTTTCCCGTGTAGAAACCGAATTGTTTGCAAGGTAATTTCGTTAAAACAAAAGGCAAAAAAATGGTGGTGAAGTTATAGTTTTATGTTTATCCATGTACTCTATTTAAAGGAAATTACATCAGGAAAACCAGCAACTACAAAAACAAACTAATGTGGCCTAAGAATATGCTGCACTACTTATCAACTAACAAAAAATATCCTTACTTATAGAAACAGAAAGAAGACCAAGTAAAAACACAATGATCAGGAATCAATATTCCTAACGTAAACTATGCATGCAACAAGTTTAACTTCAACAATTCACCCCTTAAAACTTGTTGCTTGAACCAACTTCTACCACACCAAGTTTCTGTCGTAATTCAGCAAACTTAATCCGCCCAAGTGCCTTAGTTAGAATATCCGCCAACTGTTTTGCGTCCCGACGTGGCTAACCTCCACCGAATCATTTTCAATACACTCACAAATGAAATGATAACGAATATGAATGTGCTTACTTCGTTCGTGATGCACCGGATTCTTGCTCAAATCAATTGCCGACTTAGTATCCACAAATAGCTTCACCATTTTTGGTTCTTTATTTGTAAGATCACCATACAAACGACTCATTCAAACACCTTGACAAGCCGCTGATGCAGCTACAATATACTCCACCTCGCAAGAAGAAAGTGCAACCACCTTTTTCTTTTGATACATACAACTAACCATTTTTTTACCAAGGAAGAATGTCATTCCTGTAGTACTTTTGTACTCCTCAACATCACCGCCGTGACCGCTGTCACTAAAACCTTTCAAACTAGGCTCTAAAACATCATTCTTCCCGTAACGAAAACCATAGCTAATAGTCCCATTAATATACCTCAAAATATTCTTCACTGCTGACCAATGCGACGCCTTCGGTGCCTCCAAAAAACTGCTCAATAATCCAACTGAAAAAGCTATATCGGGCCTTGTATTGCACAAGTAGCGCAAGCAACCAACAATGTTTCAATATTTTGTTGCATCAACGATTTCCTCGGCATCCTTTTTGCTCAACTTTAGCCAAACCTCCATTGGTGTGTGGTATGGATTGCATCCTGCCATACCGGAAACTTCGAGAATCTTAGTTGCATAGGCACTTAAACAAAGTGTGATTTTACCATCTCCTTGCTTTACTTTTACTCCAAGATAGTAGGTTAAAAGGCCAAGATCACTCATATCAAATAACATTTGCATTTGACCATTGAACTTGGTTATTTCATCAACAGTAGCTCCTGTGATAATTAAATCATCAACGTACACTCCAATTAGCAGTAATGAAAATCCACTAACCATTCGGTAGATGGCCTACTCCAATGGACTTCGTTCAAAATCAAGAGAGAATAGTGAAGCATCTAACTTGGCATTCCATACTCATGGCACTTGATGTAAACCGTACAACTCCTTGTGAAGTTTAAACACCTTCTCCTTGTTGTCAGAATCAAAGAAACCTGGAGGTTGGTGTATATAAAACTCTTCAACAAGATCACCATTTATAAATGCGGACTTGACGTTCATATGATGAATCTCCCACCTCTGGTGTGCGGCAAGTGCCATTAGTAGCCGAACCATCTCCATTCGAGCTATAGGTGCAAAGACTTCATCAAAATCAATCCCTTGTCGTTGAATGTATCCATTTGCGACAAGTCGAGCCTTATGCTTCACTGTGTTCCCTTCATGGTCCTTCTTCACCTTGAAGACCCACTTGAGACATATAGCTTTGTGCCTCATCGGAAGTGTGGTGATATCCCATGTACCATTGCTACAAATGGAGTTTAGCTCACTCTCTATTACTTATCTCCAATAAGTTTGTCCAAGTGCTTCCTCCACACTAGCGGGTTCCTCACTTGCCAAAAAACAAACATAATTCAACTCTAAATTTGCCTCATTGGTGGCATCATATAAGTCTGTCAGCTTATGATACCGATGAACGCCATTGTTTGTGCTAATTGCATCATCATTTGTCAGTGGCGTTGCAAATTTCATGCTCCCCGGGTTCGGTCGAGGCATCCGAGTGCTGCTGCTCTCAAGCTCAATGCAAGGACCAGATTGCTCATCCCAAGGCTCCTTTTCATTTGGAATGACCTTTATGTGTAAGATACCTTTTCCAGGTGCACTTTCAGCCAAATAATCAACTGTGAACATTTCATTTGATTGATCCTTCAACTCCGTTAACCAATCCCACTTTCTATGCTCCTCAAACCCTAACACGTGAAGTGTTTTTCTTGCAAGATCATACACTTGATAAGCTATAGAGCCTTCTTCATACCCAACTAATACCATCGGCGTTGAAAAATCCACAAGTTTACTCACTCCAGGCCCAAGCTTCTTCACATGAGCAACACACCCAAAAGTCCTCAAATGATGCACATTTGACTTGCATTTGTTCCATGCTTCATATGGTGTTTTCCCTTCCAAACTCCGAGTTGGTGAACGATTGAGAATATAAACTATGGTCCTCACTGCTTCTCCCCAAAACATCACCGGCATAGCCATGGTTTTGAGTAAACACCGAGCCATCTCCATCACCATCCAATTTCGGAGTTCCACTACTTCATTTTGCTGGGGAGAGAGGTGTCGTGGTGTAGTGTTTGATTCCTTCAAGATCACATAAATCCTGAAATTTCTTTGAATTGAATTCCCCACCTCGGTCGAAAAGATACAAGTTTCTTGCCATGTTCAACCTCTGCACGAACCTTGAATTTCTTGAAGCATTTTAAAGTTTCATTTTTCATATTCAACACCTCAATACACATATATCTACTATAATCATCAATAATTAATAGGATATATCGATTTCCTCCCGTCGTAGATGATGCAATTGGTCCGCACAAGTCCACATGTACCAGCTCCAATCTTTGCTTTGCACGATACGCCGAAACTTGTTGAAACGGGGTTCGGTACTGCTTTCCTAGAGCACACCCATCACAAAATTACTCAACACAATTGATCAGTGGGAGTTCTTCAACCATGCTGCCTTGCACTGAATTTCGCAACGATCGGAAGTTGAGGTGGTCGTAGCGTGCATGCCACAACCATGCTTGATCATCGACCTTCGAGAGAAGACACATGGGGCTGGCTAAATCCAAGGACAAAGTGTATAGTCTATTCTTGGTGCGAGACACCCTTGCAAGTAATACTCGCTCTCGATCAAGCAAACACAATTCACCATCTTCGATCACAATCTTATAATCATTTTCGTCCAATTGACCTAAGCTGAAAATATTGCTACATAATTGAGGGATATAAAATACCTATGTGAGCACCCTATTCTCCTTATTTTTGCAACAAAACATCACAGCATCACGTCCGCAAATTTTGATCACCGAACCATTGCCAAGCTTGACCGAGCCTTGCACATTTTCATTAAGCAAACTAAACATCTCCTTAGAGCCTGTCATGTGATTGCTTGCACCCGTGTCGAGGTACCACACCCCCTTACCTACGTTGACCGGAATCATGCATTCTTCATTAAGAAACACATATTAGGTCACACCTAGCATCTCCTCACATGTTGAGGCAATAGGTAGTGTAGGTTAATCATCCTCGATCACCTTCAAATGAGCCTCCTCTTTGTTTTCACGTCGAGGCTTGTGACAATCCCGAACAAAGTGACCAAAAATGCCACATTTGTAGCATTTTCCTTTAACACGACCCTTACTTTTGTTTCCTCCTGATGACCACTCATCACTCTTGTTACAAGCTCACCACTCTTTCTCCTTGAGAAGTAGCCGAGCTCCCGAGTTGCCATCTAAATTTCCAAGGCTATAGCAATCTTTTACCGCCCGTAGCCTCCCAGTTAATTCATCTCCATCACCATCCAAAAACTTAGTTATATTCAGTTAAAAATGGGCCACTAAACTCAAATTAGGTTTTGTTTCCCCAAGTCCCAATAGCGTGTTTGGTTCAAAAAAGTAAAAGATATCATGAATTGACACACTATGTTTGTCAGGGTAGGTTTATGTGTTGTTATTTTTAAAAGTTGAAACGTGTGAAGATGATTGAGTGAAAAAAGTAAAAAATTTAGTGAATGGTTGAAAATGATTCACTTTTTGCCATGAAAGGAAATGTGTCAATTTTAACAAAATATACAAAAATGATAAGTGTGTCAATCATAAGAAAATTGTTCCTTGGTGAAACTCATTTTTATTTAAAAATTTTAGAATTCAACCCTCATATTAGAGAAACTCTCACTTATTAAATAGTAACGGTTAATGAGCACTCTCTCCCTCAATTCTTTCTTTCTTTAGGTTTTTGAGGTATTTTCTATAAATATTTCTTTTAGAGTTAATTTCTGAAAAATATACATCGGTACCTCTTTGCTTTAAAAAAATAAATACGGGGTATATATAGGCTCCCCGAACCTTGAAGTGACTAAGACTATAAAGTTTGGCATTGGCCTAATCCATACAAATATTAGAAATACCATAGGTAAGATAAAACTATACTAAGGCAAGAGCACTTTCCATCCAAAAAGATCTTTACACAAGCAGTCGAAATAGATTTTGTGATGTGTATACTATTTCATGCGTTTCCAACAATTCCAACTTCCACACCCCCGTGTTAGTTTGATGTTGGCGGGGCATGATAGACTATGTAATCCCAAAAGTATCTTTGACCGAGAAGAGAAAGAGGAGCATCAGTTGTCCTCCTTCATTGTGTTAGGTCCCTGGAAGCAGGTGGTGCTCCAGTTGTTAGCCCATCATATATTTTTCCATTTTGCAACCTCCTTCCACCTGCAATGAATATCCCAATCATGTGGGGTCCATGAAGTGGTTTCAACTATTGTGGGGATAAAAATGGAGTGGTTTATTTGTGGTTTCAGTTGATAAGATAGAAGAGAGAGAGACTGAATATTTAATTAACTGAAACCACAACAATGGTTTCAGAGCAATTGCACCACTGCATGTGCTTTTGATGTATTGAAGTGAAAAATTGGAAATAAATTGGGAAATATACAAATATAACCCTATATATTTTTTTAAAAAAGAAGTGCAAATATAACCCTGAGATAATTTTTAGTGCAAAAATAACCCTAACTACTTTAAATAAGTGCAAATATAACCCTAAACACTATATTCCGGCATTGACAAGCATTTCCGACCATTGACTGACTGAAAATGATCAAAATGCCCTTTGAACCAAATACAAAAATTTAAAAGACAAAAATAGCCTTGCCCTATCGTTGCTCCACCATCGCTCCACCACTACCGCACCGCCTCCACCGGCCATCGCCTCACGCCGCCATCACCACCCGTCAGTCCCGTCACAATGCCGACGAGAACGTTGACGGATAGCAGCGCCTCCCCCCACTCCCACCCATCACCACCGGAGCCCCGCCAGTGTTCCACCACCCCGCTGACACAAAACCCCCCACCACCACCCGAGCCCCGCCACCACCACACCTCTGTTCAGCCCCGTCCGCCTAAACCCATCGTCACCATTATTCCCTCATCTTCCACCTAAACCCACCATCAGCCCCGTGGAACCCTAGCTTCACCTTCGCCGCCACATCTGCTCCGTCGCCAGCCAGCCAGGCCACCGTGATCCGCTCCGACCCAAACTCCTCCACCACCGCCGCACCATTCATCCCGGCACCACTCCGCCACCACCCCAAAT
>JAULKM010100812.1:0-10376 GCA_032355605.1 Rubia tinctorum | reverse complement strand
ACCCCCCCCCCCCCCCCACCGACCCGCCATGACCCATGAACACCCCTAACTTCCAGGAATGAGGATAGAGACTGGAACACCTGATATGTGAGATGAAAGGTGATAAAATAATAATAATAATAATAATAATAATAAGATATAAATAAAATAACGAGGTTTCGAATATAATCCCAAAACTTGGGTTCTCAGCTAAGCCTCCCAGAACTGTCTTATACAAGATAAGAGCACTCGAGGAAGTGCGAGTTGATCGAGGACTGTGGTGGGCTTCAAGGTTTAGATCGTTCCTACCCTTTTTATTATGCTCATCGGCGAAGGGTTGTTCCGGGCCTTTAATTTGGTTTTGGCAATGGTTTCTGCTTCATTGCCTTGCACAAGTGCATCTGATGCAATTGAGGAAAGCTTAGTCAGAGGCGGATTCCCCACATTACCTTTTTCTATTGGCTACCCTTCTTCAAATCTTTCATAGCTCTACTAAAACTCACTGGAAAACAAAAGAACAAAGAGTTAGAAGCTAGAAAAGGAAAATCACTACAAAATAAACTTCACCACTAAGACACCTTTTGAAGGGTCAGATGTTCAAGTTATAATTTGAAGATGGGGTTCTCGAAAGAGTTTCTTGGGTTTTGGCTGATGAAGGTTATCTCATTCGACAACCCTTTTCTGTTTTCTAGTAGCGATATGTTGTTGCTTCTTCTGCTTAAGCTTCTCATACAAGTATATCTAATAAATATCGGGCGCCCACATAAAACAACCACTCGATATTTTAACCTTATAATCTTTATAGTTAATGCGAGTAACCAAAACACGGTTCCAGGCTTCTCCAAGATCATAAGGAGGAACATACTTCTTACCCTTCGAAGGTTCAACCACTATTTCTGAATTCCATGAAGGAATCTTGTACCTTCAATTGCAACCGAAGGTGAACCCTTTACGATTCCATCCAGACGAATTGGAAGGAGTGGGAAAAGATTTTTTATTTTTGAATCTGCTAGCAAAAGTAATAATAGCATACCTTTTGTTCCCACTATGTGCCGCGCTATATAATGAACATAGCAACCTATACTAAGGCTTAATCTCGAGCTTTTCAAACCTTGTCAAAAACATCATAATAATGACTATCATATTGGAATGGACTTGTGCGGGATTGGCCTTGAATTCCTTGAGCAGAAATGCTAGTAGCCATTATAGATAAAATAGGGATGAAAGGAATGTGGAAAGGATAATGAGACTTACTTATTAGGAAAAGAAAAATGATAGAGACGACTGTGAAGGATATGTGCGCTACAAATTACTTCCTCAAATAAGCTGCAAGTTAAGTGAGAAGAGGGTGAGTAAAGGGGCAATTTTAAAGGCTGAAACGGCGGCTAGATAATCATTACCTTGGGAAACTAAAAATTTGAAAAATGATGTAATATTTTCATATCCACCATTAAGAAACTATCAGTCACTCTGTTTGTAAGTGATTAACACGAACGTCTCTGAAAATTTGAAGGAGAGTAATTGAGAAAACTAAACATCACCTTGAAGTTAGGAAACAATATTACAACTTCGACGTATCACTTACGACTTCAAGGTATCACTCTTGATTGTAAAATGTCATTCTGAGACTCCACCCTATGATTTGTGAACTTTGAGGTAAACTTTTAAGACTCGACCCTATGAGGTGAACTTTGAAGTATTTTTCTGGGGGCTTTTGTTGCTGGTCAAAATCTTTCAGCCCAAATAAGTTATTGGGCCTAATTATGCCCAACAATCACAAGAATAACGGTCAAGATAATGGCCACTATTGTTGGCGTTTAATGTATGAACATAGGAGTTAAGCCACACACACTATTAGGTTACTCAAGTATCAATACTAGGTATATGTACGTTTAAGCATTCATTCTACTTTATACGGCATTCATAGGGTTTGCTGATTTAAGCATTAGAGAGTTAATAGGCTTGTTTCATTGCGGATCACCAAAGGATTTGACGATGCAGCTTGATTGGTTTCGTGATGCATCAATGCCATTTATAATATTCATGCCAGACAGTTAAGAAATTTTTTTGGCACCATTTATAGTTATCTTGAAGGGATTTATCGACAATCCTCAACCATTTTTAAAAATAATGCATATCAATAGCGTAAAGACATCGCTTAATCGAGGATAGCATGCATTTCCAATAATTGTCAAGAATTGTCACAATAGAACTATCTGCATCTTAACAATATATCACTTTAAAGAATCGTTAAAATAATTAATCATAACTAGATACTCCCTCCGTCCATAACTAATGACCACTCACTTTTTTACTCAATATTTAAGAAAACTGATATGGTTCAACTAATGTCCACTCAATTATTTTAGCTAAAATATGTATGTTTAAAAGTGATCAAAATTTATGCGGTAGACTAAAATATAAAAGTGATCAATAGTTGTGGTATGAGAGAGTATAAAATACGACATCAATACAATAGCGCAACCAATATGGTACAAGGGAAGGATGCGTCACTGACGGTGTGCATTAAAGCATTACCATGTGTGCATTAAAGCATTACCATGTGTCACAATTGTTTTAGATTAATTACAATCAATCAAATATCATATAAATGTAATACTTGATAAACGGTCTTTCAATAAATTATGAGAAAAAAACAATTACATTGTAAATTATAAGAAACTAAGATAAAAATTTTGAGTTGAATTTATTGAGTTATAAACTTATAACTATTGCACGTTGCATAACAAAAATTTTATATTACAACTAAAAACTTTTTACCATTTTATAATTATAATTCAATTTCGTCTTTTCGTATGCATATAGGAATGCGATCTCATACTTTACCTATATATTGTATAAGTGAAGAAGAAGACATCATCACTTGAATCCGCTGAAACGAAATCTAGAGCGATATGCACCTAACAAATAAATGAGAATCTGAGCAACTACGTACACTTTTTAATATTTTAAATTGGAGTCTTTATAAACATTTTTGTACACTTTTCTGCTTACTTTTTAGTTATAACACAGTTATAGAACACTCTTGTCCGTATGTGTGAGGTTATAGTGAAACGTGTTTACAAATATTACCGCATGGATATATGTAAAATATGAACGTGTGTGTTTATTAATTATACAAGATGTCTATATAGGCAGTATATAAAGAATCACATATGAAAAAGAATTCTATCTAAAACTACAAGATATACAAGAATATTCATAAAATATTTCCTACACCCCTCATCAAGTTGGAGCATGGGGATTCCGAATGCTCAACTTGCCAAACAAAGTCTGAAAGGACCGTCGTCCAAGCGCCGTAGTAAATAAATATGCTGGCTGACTTGAAGTACCAATATGGTAAGTAATCATATCACCAGGTTGAACCAAATCACGAACAAAATGATAGTAAAACTCGATGTGCTTCGTTCTTTCAAGAAACACCGGATTGGCTGCAATATGAAGGGTTGTTTGACTATCACAATATAAACGCATCAGAGTAGGATAGGCAACACCCAACGAACGAAGAAAAGACTTGAGCCACATCAACTCACAACAAACAACTGCCATAGCCCGATACTCTGCTTTAGCCGAAGAATGAAAAACAGTCGGTTGTTTCTTCATTTTCCAAAAAATTGGAGATTCACCTATCATCACAAAATAACCAGTCAAAGATCTCTTAGTAATTGGACAAGCCGCCCAATCAGAATCACAGAATGCCGTAAGTTGAAGAGACCTCTTAGCTGACTGAAACAGAGTTTGACCGGGATGACTTTTAAGATAGTGCAAAATCCGCAATGTAGCTTGCCAATGGGCCAACCACGGTTTCTCCATAAACTGAGCCGAGGTATGAAATGAGTAGCATAGCTCAAGAAGATTGATTGTAATATAAATGAGCTTCCTAGCCAGATGCCTATATTGCGCCGAATCATCAAAGAACGGACCATCATCTCGCGCCAAGTTGTGCTACTATTTCATTGGAAAATCAGTGGGTTTCACCACCAATAACCCATTATCTGACAAAATATCCAAGACATATTTTCGCTAAGACAGAAACATGCCATCCGGACGACGAGTTATCTCAATGCCCAAAAAATATTTCGGAGCACCAAGATCCTTCATATATGAAAACATGAGTACAAATACTCCTTGAATTTAATCATTATCTCAGGAGATGAACTAGCAATAATAACATCAACATAAACCAGAACATGAAGAGACACACCATCTTGGACATAAGAAAACAAAGAGTAATCCGCCTTACTCTGAAGAAAACCAAAGAGACGAAGAGGCCGGGTTTGACTGCGAGATATACAAGAATATTCATAAAATATCTCCTACGGCATTTTAAAAAAATTATATAGAAAGTATCTCTAAACGGCATGAATGTAGATAAAGTTTTATTTGTTGAAGATAAATGTAAGCTGCAAGTAGAAGGTATTCTCAGTTGTTGTCAATCCCATTCCATTACTTTCATGGAATTATATTTTTCAGTGCAAATGGGAATCACTAATGTGATGAGGAAAGGTGATACTAAAGTGTGCAGTGGACAGAACCTTGTGCTATTCTTTTCATTCTGCGACTTCTGTCTTATGTTTGTGCTACATGTATTTGTGTAGCATGATATCTGTGCGTTGTACCCCGTGGACATGTGGTACAGTCGTTATTGTTTTCATGTGATTGCTGCCTTACAGTTTTTTCCCCATCTAGATAGATTCCTCCCTATGTCTCCAGTTTCTTTTTCTCATACATAATTGCAAAGAAAAAGAATGGCTTGGAATTTATATGGTCTTCAATTTTCAATTCAAAACTAATTTTATTCTTTCATGCTCTTTTAAAGAAAAATCTTTCCGAAGATTTAATTTACCTTTGATATTTAGAATATTTGGTTCATAATTCGTCCACGTCTAACTATTAATGATAGATTTGAAAGAAGTACACATAACTAACTATTTTATATATATTCCACCTCTTCAATTTACCTATATTTTGGTGGTCTTTTTTTCCCACTTTGGTGAAATAACAGAAATTAAAAAATACTCTCTCCGTTTCACTAATGGTGGCATCATAGGTTTACATGTTTGGATTTAGATAAAAAAAATGAATGGATGATATTGAATGTAGAAAGTAAAAAGTAGAAAGAGTGGATGCAATTGAATGAATCTTACAAAAAATGAAAATTGTGTCATTTAAAATAAAAACATCACATTAAGGCAAGTGTGCCACTAATAGAGAAACGGAAGAAGTATATATTTTACCTCGGTTCACATAGAAGGAAAAATGTATTTTTTACATTGGTTGTTTCTAAAATTAACAGAGGTTAAAAAGTTTTGACCCGTAAAAATAACCGCCAGCTGACCAACATCAATCTTCGTGGCATATAGACGATTGCAACATTGGTGACCGGTGTTAGTTGCTGCCGAGTGCTGAAATGATCACTATAAGAAACAACACCTATTACTTTGCCCCTTATACCTCGTTTGTTTGGAATTTGGTAAATGCCCGAGGTAAAAAATTATTTTACCTCGTTTTAAAAGAAACGAAGTAAAAAGTATTATTCACTTTGGTTTAAAAACAGAGGTAAAAATTACTCTTTTTACCTAGGTTAAAAAATTGAGGTAAATAGTCTTAAATGGCCAATGTCGCAAGCCTTTCTCGTATACCGACTTTGATTGTTTATGTGATCGACGTCACACGTCCCTCTCACAGATATGAATGATCGAAATTGCACACCTCTCACTAACGTGAATGACCGGCGTTGCACGCTTTTCTCGCTTACCAGCTTCGGTTGTTTTTGTGACCGACGTCGCACGTCCCTCTTATAGACATGCATGGCCAACATCGTAAGTCTTTCTTGCTTACCGGCATGGGTTGTTTTTATGACCGACGTCTCACATACCTCTCATAGACACGGGTCATATTCCTACTTAGACCCATTTGCTAAAATAGTAATACTTTGAGCCATCCACATCTTCAATTAATATATATCCAATGGAAAAATAATATTGAATATTCAAAATGCAATGTCAAACGTATAATATATTTGCTAATTCACATTCATTCTTTTTATTTTATTATCAATATTATTATTTTATTTGTTAGTATATGAATTACTAAGGCATAACTTTCTATATATAAATACTAATAATTAAATTTTGACATTCATTAATCATCGGTAAACTCTTAATTGACCTCATACATAAATACTAATGAAAATGTTTGATCTTGACTAATAAACGGTTAATCTTACATGACTTTCTATATAAAAATACTAATAAAATAGTTTGACTTTAAATAATCAACAATTAACCCCTAATTGGGTTTTCATATATAAACACTAATAAAATGGTTTAACTTTGAATGATCAACGGTCAACCCTTACATGACTTTCCATATATAAACACAAATAAAAATGGTTTGACTTTAACTGCTCAACAATCAACCATTAAAACTTGACCTTTCACACATAAACACAAATAAAATGGTTTGATTTTAACTAATCAACGGTCAACCATTATAACTTGACATTCGTATGTAAACACTAATGAAAGGTTTGATATTAACAAATTAACAGTCAACCCTTACTTGACCTTTCATGCATAAACACCAATGAAAAGATTTTGACCTTAACTAATTAACGATTAACCCTTACTCAACTTTCACTATGTTAACTCTAATAACTAAGGTTTGACCTTTACTAATTAACGGTACACCCTTATTTTACTTTCCATACAAAAACACTAATGAAAAGGTTTTAAATTGACTAATCAATGATTAATCCTTATTTGACATTCCATAAATAAACACTACTAACTAAGGTTTAACCTTAAATAATCAACGGTCAACCCTTATTTGACTTTCCATACATAAACACTAATAAAAAGTTTTACCATGATCAACCCTTAGTATTTGAGATTCCATACATAAACACTAATGAAATGGTTAACGGTCAACCCTTGTTTGACTTTCCACATATGAACATTAATAACTAATGTTTGACCTGAACTAATTAACGGTTAATGCTTAATTGACTTTCCATTTATATACACTAATGAAATGGTTTGATTTTATCTAATTAACGGTGAAACCTTACTCGACTTTCCATATATAAACACAAATGAAAAGATTTGACTTTAACTAATGAATGGTTAACCCTTACTTGACTTTCTACAAATAAACAATAATGAAAATGTTTGAACTTAACTAATGAACATTAAACCTTTACTTGATTTTGCATGTATAAATACTAAGGAAAGGGTTTGGCTTTAACTAATGAATGGTAAACCCCCACTTCACTCTCTATACATGAATTCTAATAGTTAAGGCTTGACCTTAACTAATCTAGGTCCATTTTTTATTTGACTTTCTATGTATGAATAAAAAAAATAATGGTTTGAAATTGATTAATCAATTGTCAATCATTACTTAACTAAATATTATACATGCTAATGAACAGTCGTAACTTTAACTAATAAAAAGTCAACCTTAACTTGTTTTAGCAAATTTGGATACTATTTTTTTATCTTCATATATTATTATGAAACTCTATATATAAATATAGTAAAAATATTTCTTAAAAATTTGAACTTGTGGAACAAAAATTTAAAGTAGAATAGGCTTTTAATTTTCTTTAAAATAAATATAATTTTTTTTGTATTTTAGCCCTTAAATATAAAATTAAAAGCTTAGTTTTCAGCCCAATATAAATTTACCCCCAAAAATTGACCTAAAACCTAGAAATATATAAAAGCTAAACCTTAATCTAATAATAAAAAAGTCAAAATCAAAATCCAAAATCAGAATATATAAATGCTCAATTTGACCCAGTTGCACTACTAAAACCCTATTAATATATAAGCTCCAACCTTTATCACTCTTTTCCATCTTCGTTTTTAATCAAACTAGAATCCCTTCTCTCCCAATCGGTGCCAATCCGCCACCACCTCACCATCACCGCTCTACTGCTTCGCATGCACACCACTACAGCGAGCCTCCAACAACACCACAGTAACGTGCCTCTCGTCAACACAACCGCGACGCTCCGCACTTCGCCACCAACTCGCCCTATCTCACCATCGATGCTCATATGGTAAAAACCGCCTCTCCGCCACCATCCTCAGCCCTCGCTTTGCCACCACATTCTTTGATCTTAGGAATGCCATATCTATTCTTCTGAGTCACTAGCCTGGAACATTGCTGCTTCGCCGCTCCACCATCCAGGCATCGCCACTTCTCCGCTGCACCATCAGTTCTAACCACACCACCAATACAGTGTATATGGTTAGTGTATGTTTATAAAGTTTTTTTTATGTAGATTCTATATGTTTGTATAGATTTTTTGCAGACTATGTTTATGAAGAGCCTTTTGATTTCTGTTCGTTCAGGTGTTTAATTAGTAAATTTGTACTGTGATTTTTATTGTATACATTGAGTATTTACTTTTGCCACAAATTTGGGCTGTAATTTGGGCTAAAATTGGGTTGTAATATCCAGCGGAAACACTATATTGTATTTGGTTACAAACTATCGAAAGAAAAATCGATGTCGATTATGCATTCGATAGTGTTTTTTAAAGTTTTCAATCAGTACGTGTGACAATGCATTGGTGTACGGTCAAACTTTCCTTACCTCGGTTTGGTAATTTTTAAAATTAATTTTTCAATCACTATGCGTGACGTTGTACTAGGTGTCGGTCAAGCTTTATTATACCTCGGTTATCTATCAGGAAATCAAGGTAAAAAATACTTTTTACCGGAGTTATGAACAAAGGTAAAATACACACTTTTTACTATGACACTATATTCTTCAGTTATTTTCGAAAAAATTACCGAGGTAAAAAGTCCTCTAAAACCGAGGTAAGAAGTCCTATTGCAACCGAGTGCTAACAATCAATTTCATTAACGATGTTGGTCTTCTCTCGATTCAACCAAAAGGACAGTCGACATCGGTCTTGAAATTGTGTTTGCGGTTTGCCAACGTCAGCTATTTAAATGACCAAAGCTAGTTTGATTGAATTTTTTTAGTTGTATCCAACCGATGGCAGAGTCGTGCCGGTCACTAGGTTTCGATTAAACTGGCGGTTAATTGACATACGTCTAGAATTAACATATAATATGAAATGATGGTCTACTCGAGAAAATTGGAAGCCCATCACACAATCATTGATAAAATAACATATTTAAAACATATAGTAGCCATAAAGAAGGCTAGGAAAGTTTTAGGAGGACAACGAGTTGTCTAGTTGGTATGCTTGTTTCTTTAAGTAGGTAAAACTGATCGATGCCTGCATCATGTTCAAGGTTATCACCATCAGTGGCACTCTAAGATACAAAGCCGATGTTGGTTAACTGTGGTTGTGTTGTAGGTCATATCGACGACACGTGCAACGTTGTTAGGCTTGATCAAAATTTTATGCTTGTATATAATAACACAGTCGATGTCACATACCTGTCAGTTAACTCTACAAGAAACAACACATATTACCTCTGTTCTCCTGGGGTTTTACCTTTTTTTTAGCCTAGAAAAATTAAGGTAAATACTAGCGGAGTAAAAAGTACACTTTTTAGTGCAGTTTTAACCTCAGTTTTGACTTGAAATAACCTAGGTAAAATTTTTTGGACCAAAATAGTTAACTGATGTGGTTGGAAGAAAATGGCAACCGATGTGCGATGTCGGATAGGCTAACTTGCGTCTTATTATTTAGATGTTGCAAATAAGAGAGATTGAAGTAGCCAGAAAAGCCGACGGAAGTCGCACATTGTGGTTAATGAGACGTAAAATGAGTATATTTCCTAAAGCATTTAACATACTTTTTGGTTATCTTTTGTATGTAAGATTGCTAGATTTAGGCGAGTTGTAATACAAAGGGTTTAGATCAGTGTTTGTGGGTTTCATATCTAAATCCCTCATTTTGTAGCGTACTTTAGTTCTAATGGATTCTATGTCCCTACGAGCGTCTAGATCCATTTTTTGAGCTTTTATTGGTAGATTGATCGTAGGCAGTTCGGATTATGTAAAATGACATTCGCAAGAATGATAGTAGATTGTAGAAGGTCATTCACAAGGATGGTATTAGAACAAAGACCACACGCTTAAACGTGGTAGTAGATGGATGCGCCAAAGAAAATTAGTCGAAGTCTGGAAAGAAGTGCAGACCAACATGACCTATGTTCTTTTATATGGCCTGTGTCGAGCTAATGGTTGCTGTAACTTAGTCCAGACACGGACCGTGTACTTTGAATTCCTTGAGCAGGAATGCTAGTCATTGAATTCCTTGAGCAGAGTTCGGATAAAATTTGCAGAGTGCGGATAAAATTTTGGCACCGCTGCGGGCGATGCTAGTTTAAATTTGATTTATAACTCTATGGCTAGTTGGTAGTGGTAGTGAGCTTTTTTAT
>JAULKM010100811.1:0-10377 GCA_032355605.1 Rubia tinctorum | reverse complement strand
TAACCCGTGGAGCTCTAGGAAGATCAAAGATATATTTTATAGAGTTACTCCCATTCCTACTACTACACTATCTATCGGTTACATAGTGGCAAGATCGGGGTCGTCCACAGAGATGCTAGGAATTTAAAAGTTAACTATACAAATCCGTAATTGGTTAGTCAATCCAATCACGTGTTAGGAATAGCTAATGTTGCAAAACATGTTTTATTTTTATTTTTTTGGGGCGGGGGTTTATCTAACAACTACAAGCATGCAAGAATACAAGAGAATAAAACTATATATCACTAGCACTTGGGGAATATTTGCATAACATGACCAGTAGTATATGTTGATCTTAGATTCAATCACATTTAAAATATGCAAACCTATCCCAATGCTTATGCCACGTAGTGTGGTCGATGGTCAACACTTCCATTTGCATCGCCTCCGTAATTAGGGGCGGCCCTGCCAGCTGTGCAGATATGATTCTCCCCCGTATGATTACGTCCCGAGCACTCCACTACGAATGCTTCTCCCTAGACCTACAGAGATCAAGGGATAAGCACATTATCATTGATTATAAGGTTGCGAACACGCTAACCTTCCTAGTTTGCTACTACGATATCTCTATCTGTAACCCTTTGGGCTCAAAGTCCAACTAAGACTAGTGTATGGTCATTGTAACGTTGACTCGGTGACCCACATGCATACACTCACACAGTCCCGGACTATCGCTACCCCTATTACATCTAGGTTTCACTTGCCAGGGGATATCAATAAATGCACCAACATGAAAGTAAACTTAGGCGTATACAACATGGTGTAACAATGATGCAATTAACAAAAATGTGAAGCACAAGTCAACATAATGTTCATAAGCATATACAGATGGGTAGATCTTAGAACCTCACAAAATAACTACCAAGTCATGAATACAAATATAGATCCCCAAGCTAAATCTCTACTCCCTAAGCATTAAACCCAAGAATTTCAGTGGATTCAATACCATTAGGGAAAAACATGGAGAAATAAATTAGAGAGAAGGGTTAACCCATTTGTTACTCTACCTACTCTTAGGAGAATGAAACTAATGAAAACCAAACTTAAACACTAGTAGACAAAGGCTCTTATTTATAGTAGTAGGAAATTGGGCCTTAAAAAGGGCCAAAAAGTGGCCAAAAACCCTAGCAGTCGTCAATGGCACGGGTCGTACTATAGCACATGACCCGTGATGGCTTGGCTTGGCTCGACTCATGTCATTCAGTAGGGGCTGCCGGTTGGACACTTGTCTCAGCCGTTCTGAGTGCATGACCGCACCATTTATCATGGGCTTCCGGCTAGGAACTCTTCCTTGATTAGTTGAACGATATAGCCTGTGTAAATCTTCACGGGCCACCGGCCAGGTGTGTGATTTTCCTCTTCTGAACGACGCGGGTCGTGTATACCCTTGCAGGCTGTCAGCTGGGCGTCAATTTCTTAGCAAACTAATGACGAGTGCATGTAATTCTTCACACCCTGTTGGGTTAGTCTTCATATGTTTACTTTGAAGCGACACGAGCCGTGTTAAATGGCATTGCATGTGCCCATACTTGGCTGCACGAGGTATCACAATGGTATCGACCATGTAGAACCAAGTGGCCCGTGCCAAGGACCTCTGGCACCATTGTGTTGGCTGGCACGACCCGTGTTGATTCACACGAGTCTTCAAATGTTGGACTCAACTCACATCTTCTCAGCTTGATTCCATCTACTACCACGTTTTGACTCGTGGCCTTCTGTCTACTACCACCCTTGCGGATGACCTTCTAATATTAACTACCACCCTTGCAGATGACCTTCTACAAAAATATGCAGAAGTGCTCACGAGCATCCTACCAATAAGCTCACAAAAACATAATCTAGGAGCTCGTGAGGACATAATGTCCATTAGAACCATTTAAGTCTACAAAACTAGGGATTTAAATAAGAAAACCAACAACAGTCATCTAAACTCTTTGTAATGTAAACCTACCTAAAAGTAGCAATCAACTAACCAAAACATAATAACAAACGTGTCAAATACATTGGTTAACACATGATTTTAGGTGTCGATCAATTCCCCATCCTCGAGTAAACAAAAATGAGCATAGATCCAAGGGGAAAGTAGTGTGCAAAGATAAGTTAACCAATACATTCAACTTTATTCCTAAGCTACCTTAGTTCCCCCAAAGATGTAAGAATATCACAACTCTCACTCTCATCGGAGAAGCTAAAGTAACATATCCCACCAAAATCGAACCAATATAAAGGCAAGGTGTATTGGGTATGTGTGAAACTAACTTACTCCGCCGAAGAAGCCACCAATGTCAATCCAAGAGATGCTCATTTATATTTTTCATTTTCTCTCAATTTCTCTCATTTTTCCTAGGTGCACTTTCAGATTTTTATCCTAGCTTCATACACATATTGAGCTCACTTCTCACCTTTTCCCACACGATGACCTCTCATTTTTGCATAGTTTTTTTAAACTATCCGGGTCTTTCCCATTTTTGCTTAAGTTTTCCTTTCGAGTTTTTGACTTATCCAGGTATGTATTTTTTTTTCATTTTTTTCAAATTTATATAAAAAATTGTGTATCACAAAATTCCATATATGTGGATTTCATACTACATGAAGATAATCAAACTAATGACAAAAGCACAAAACACAAAGGAATCTTAATCAAAAAAATAGCCCCTACCCCACACTTAAGCCTTGCATTATCCCTAATGCATCATAAGAAGTCAATAATAAGTGGAGTAGGGAGGATAATAAGCACTTACTCTTGGGACCCTGAAGGGCCCACTCTCATGCGCCTCGCATCTCGCCTTCTTATCCTCTCTTCTTACCTTAATTCTTGCCTCTCATGGGGAACAAAGTCATTAAAGCCTTCAAACTTTGAGGCATGAATCCTCTCAATCAATTGTTCCATGGCCTCCTATTGCATGTCAGCTCTCCCATCAACAATGGCAAATTCCTCCTTCACTTCCCATTCAATAGACTCCAATCTAGCTTCTCATTCTCTCATTGTGTTTTCCATAGCGCTGAGCTTAACTCCAAACTATTCCATTTGCAAGATCATCCCTCCTACCGCGCAACCTCTTGCACTATTTCGGTAGAACTCATGAGTTGTTCCCCAAAAGTGCAAAAATTGGTCGAGAAAGTCTACAGGTAGGTGACTTCAAGTAGGTGGTGACCTAGATGAAGTCTCGCCATTCTTCTCCTTAACTTCCATGTCTGGGCTTGATAAGACGTTGGAGAAGGCTCTCTCAAACCATGCTATAAATAGGTCCTCCAATAAAGTGTCTTGGTCAATAGCTCCGGCTTTGGAAGAATCATGAATCTGCAAACCAAAGAGCCACTGTACAACTAAATGAACCCGTTCTCTGAGGTGGTGGTAGCAATCATTGAAGCCTTTGCTAACTTTTCTATAGTGTACCTCATCCCCAAATGACCTAAGTTTGCCAATGCAAATGAAGAGAGGGCCTAATGTCCCAAATGTTGTGCTAGGAGTCCGACCATGCCTCCTATCAGTATCTTCCCACCTTTCTTCTTCCCTGCAGCTAAGCATTCTTCCACGAAGGCCCTCACCATGTAGGGGCAGAGATTCCCTTCCAAGATCATCACCCAAAGGATTCGGATATCCTAGTTGGGGAATTGCAAAATCTCTCCAAGGTAAAATACTCCCATGGATAGGAGCCGATACATGTACCAAAAATTTGAGTGGACTACTGCGGTACTCTTGGAGAAGTGGCTCATTTTCGTGCCTGTGAGCTTCCTCCAAAAGCTGCTCAATGAGAAGGATAGTCGTTGCCGATAAGTCTTAGGACTTCTTTTCCATATTTTGACCCAAAAGCTCAGGCGATCTCCCAATGTGTTATAATGAATTCCTTGTCATTCAACTGGAAATGGATGATCCTCCTCCCATCATTTTTCCATTGCTTGCTCTAAGGTCACAAAAAACTCTAAATTCCACCTTATATATGTCTTGAAATGCTCTCTAAGAAATACTCTAACCGGCCCCCTCCCGGCGTCGTTAAACTAAAGAGGAGGACTATTAAGGATCCAAGATAGAATTTTTTTTATTGTTGCTTCTGTTCCGCCTACTATCCTACCTATGGGGTAGATAGTGGCAAGATCGGAGTCGTTCACAGAGATGTTAGGAACCTAAGAGTCAACCACGTACACCCGCGATCAGGTTGTCAATCCGATCATGTGTCAGAAATAGCCAGTATTGCTAAAACAGGATTTGAGGGGATTGTACTAATAACTACTAGCATTCAAATCACAAGAAAATAAAAATATGTAAACTAGTACTTGGAGAGTATTTGCATAACATGATCAATGTTGTTTCGATCCTCGATTCCAACACATACAAGAACTACAAACTTATTCTAGTGTTTATGACACATGGTGTGGTCGATAGTCAACACTTCTCCATACAATCACATACACTTCCATCTGCACCGCCTCCATAATTAGGGGAGTGCAACAACGGCCCTGCTTGCTGTGCAGATCTGAATTCCCCTGGTGATATTACGTCCCGGGCACTACACCACGAATGCTTCTCCCTAGGTCTAAAAAGGTAAAGGGGGTAAAGCACATTATCAATGGCTCTGGGGTTGCAAATCTCTAACCCTAGTTTTCTACCATAGCTATCTCTATCCATAACCCTTTGGGCCAATTTTCAGGCTAAGACTAGTGTATGGTCGACTGTAACGTTGACTTGGAAACCCACATGCACACACCCATACGGTTCCAGACTATCGTTACCCCAAGAACATATAGGTTTCCCTCCTCGGGGATATCAATAATTGCGCTAATATGAAAGTAGACTACGGTGTATGCCAGTCTTAGTGTGAAAATTATACAATTAATAAGAACATGAAGAACAAGCCAACATAATAATCAAAAACACATAGACATAGGTAGATCTAAGGAATTTTACAAAACAAACATTAATTCATGAATACAAATACAAACCCCAAGTAAATTAAAAACTCTATAAGCATTGAAACAAAGTATTTCATTGGATTCAATGCCTTTGGTCAAAATAAAAATAAAGAGAAGAAGAGAAAAGATTTTAGAGAGAATGAAGAGCTTATTTCTCTCTCTACCCTACCCTTGAAGTCTAAAAATGAGCATAAACTTAAACCCTAGTAGACATAGGTCCATATATCTAGTAGTAGGGAATTGGGCCATGAAAACAGCCCCAAATAGGCCTAAAACCCTAGCAGCCGAAATTGACCCGTTGGCTGGAAACACTTTTTGCTTAGTTGAACGTCGTGAGTTGTGTCATTTTTCAAACCCTATAGGCTAGTCTTTGCATTTGGGATTTGAAACAATGCGGACCATGTGAAATGGCGTGGTCTACATCCATACTTAGCCGCTAGAGAAAATTGGAAGGCACGGACCCATCGGTGTGACACGGGCCTTGCCAAGGGGGTGTGACACGGACCTCGTTGGTTGGTATGAGCTGTTCTAGGTGGGTTGGCCTCGTGCCGGTGCTTTATGCCGGTTAGTTCAACCGGTTCACAATGCCTTCCGCTTTTGACCTTTTTGAACTCCAACTCCGCCTTTTCTGGCTCAATTCCATCTACTGTCACACATTTTGGTCTGTGGCCTTCTATCTACTACCATTCTCGCAAATGGACTTCAATATCTACTACCATTCTTGCAAATGAAGTTCAAATATGTTCTACCATTCTTGGGAAATGGCCTTCAAATATCTTCCACCACTCTCACGGACGGCCTTCTACAAAATGATGTCAAAATATTCACGAGCAACCTAATAGTAATCTCACAAAGGAAAATATAGGTGGTCGTTAATACAAAGTGTCCATTAGATTCAATTAAGTTTATAAAACTCAGGATTTAGACAAGAAAATCAATAATGGTCGTCTAAACCCTTTGTCGTGCAAACCTAGCTAAAACTAGCAATCAACCAAACAAACATATTAATAAATGTATCAAATGCATTGGTTAACGCATGCATAATGGTGCACATCACCCTCTAGGCCTATCCGACCTAGCAAATAGGTGACGAACTCAAGTAGGCCTAGAGCTCCCAAGTTCTCATTGCATGCAAACTTCGTCTCCAAAATGAGTCGTCTTTGGGCTATTTACGTACCTCTACCTCCGGCCCGCATCCTTGGAGATGTTGGTCAACCCCATGAATTCCTCAACCACAAAGGCGGGGTTAAGAGGAATGGAAGTCGTCGATTCTTGTCTCCCAACCTTAGCCGACTTCTTCCCTTTTTCACCCTAGAAAGTTGCTCTTTTTTTGGCCTACCTCTATTTAGGGGCCATTCTATCACAACAAAAACAAGATGGTAATGGAAAGAATATACAAGGACATACATCAAGTATCATTTAACAAGAACAATCTTCATAAATAACCAACATATTGCAAATCATGTCATTTCAATACAAAGATCATTCAATCAAAAGTTATTCTTCCTAAACAACCAATACATGGCAAATCACATCATCTCAACACAAAGATCATACTTTTCCCCACTTAGTTCGATGCAAAATCATTCATATAACCCACATACTTTCCTAAGCAACCTTAAAATTTTCGAAACTCTTGCTTCTCATCACACCACAACCATGCTAAGGAAAGAAAGTAAACACAAGGTTCAAAGAATTACCCAAAAGTTGGAGCAAAGAGATAAAAATCCACACAAGAAAAGGTAAAATGTGCTCTCCTTTGAGAAAACATGCTCAATTTTCGAGTTCTTCTAAATGTGAAGTGAGAATGAGTGTTTTTGAAGGACTATTAGTGGAGTAAATGGCCTTTATGGATGGGGGGGAGTATTATGAAATTTAATTCAGAGAATCAAGGATCACCTAAAAATGGGTTATTGAGGAGAGGGGGAAAAAGAATTGGTATTGGTCTAAGCAAAAATATAAACTTTGGGGACAAAATCTTCACTTAATTAATGCACAAGCAACATGTTGATGTTTTGGTGAAGTACCATTAACATCAAAATGTGCTCTCCTTTGAGAAAACATGCTCAATTTTCGAGTTCTTCTTAATATGAAGTGAGAATGAGTGTTTTTGAAGGACTATTAGTGGAGTAAATGACCTTTATGGATGGGGGAAGTATTCTGAAATTTAATTCAGAGAATCAAGGATCACCTAAAAATGGGTTATTTAGGAGAGGGGAAAAAGGAATAGTATTGGTCTAAGAAAAAATATAAACTTTGGGGACAAAATCTTCACTTAATTAATGCACAAGAAAGGGAGTAAAAGACATGTGGCATTAATGGGCTAAAATGCTTCTTTCTGCTAAAAAATCAAAATTTTGAAAATATGCATTTTTGCCCAAACAAAGACTGGCACGGGCCATGCCAAACTATGGCCTCGTGCCATATGAACTTACACGAGTCATGTATGGCACGACATATGCCTCCCCAACACTTCCATATTTCTAACACTTTTTTCACCCAAAGACACATTTCCTTTCAATAAAAAATGAGAGACTCGATCTTAGAATCAGCAATTAGCCAGAGTTTTACATAAAATCATTTGTCACACAAAAATACACAAAATATAACTACAAATAACATCAAAGAAAATCAAGGAAAACACCGTATATTTATCGTCGTTCTCACGACTTATTCTTCATGCATTCTATTTTTAAAAAACCTACCATTGGGTCTCAAGAGTCGCTATCCGTGACTCCACCCACAATGACATCTTTGTGGAGAGGTCTTCACAAAGTGTCACCCTTACCTTCACGCTCTTTTTTCACCATGAAGAGAGTATGGCCATCCTTAGCCAATGTTGAGTCATTAGCCATGTATTCGAGACTACGAGGTGGTCGAGGGGGTTTTAAGTCCTCGTCATTTTCTATAGACCACTGCAAATTAGTGAGCATAGAAAAACAATACACAATCGAAATGTCATCGCTAAACTCATGCACAATATAGGTTTCATCAACATGGTCATCATAATTAAAGCTCAAGACATGATTCATCTCATCACTTTCATCATCATCAAGGAACTCATCTAGGAAATCATTCTCATTAATCATGCAAGAATCATCAAATTGAACAAGCTCATCGCATAAAGATATGACATTGCATATAAGAGAGGAAATAGGTGAATTGTGCTTAGACTTATAGATCTCAAATCCCACCTTATCAATGTCATCCTCTAGGGTTAGTGTCCCCAAATGAAATCTATCTTGGTCCTTGATGTTTTTATAAAAGGTTTTTCCAATAAGATTGGGGGCGCACCACCATCGTGCACTGCATCAAGGACATATAAGTCCACCGAAAACACTATATTGCCTACTCTAACCATGACATCCTTAACTATACATCTAGGGCTAGCTTTTGAATGATTTGCTTGTTAGACAATTACCCTAGTTTCCTTAAGTTCACCTATGCCTAGGTTCTCATAAAGACTAAAAGGGATCACATTAATAGATGCACCCAAATCAACCTTAGCATTTTTCACTAGATTACCACATAAGGAAATAGGGATTGAATTTCGGGGTCATCACATTTCTTAGGAAAATTCCTATGAGCTAAATTAGCTACTCCCCCTATTTTCAATTGACCTACTTTATTAGTTAGTTTATTCCTCTTCCTAGTACATGCATATTTCAAAAACTTAGCATAAGAGGGGACTTGCTCAATCACATCCACGATAGGAATTCTAACCTCAACCTTTTCAAAGACTTTGAGAATGTGTGCCTCACTGGTTGCCACATTTGGCCTTCCCCGAAGTGCACTAGGAAAAGGTGGTAGAGGAATCACTCTCACCTCGGTGGTGGGGAGCTCTTTGGAGGGATTATCTTTTACAACCATCTCACGCTCTTCAAAGTTAGTTTTATCTCCATCCACAATCAAATAATCTTCTTGTAATCTTTCCTTTTCGGGCTCGCGCACTTCCTTCCCATTCCTCAACTTTAATTCACTAACATTCCTCTGGGTTTATCTCGGGTTGGGAAGGCAACTAGACAGATTCCCTAGCCTCCAGTTGGCTCACCGAAGTGGCAAGTTGGACGACTTAGACTTCAAGATTCTTGATACTCGAAAAGGATCTAGTGCCAAGCTCATCAATTTCTCTCCTCATCCACTCCGCAAACACACGCTCTTATTTTCCAATTGAGCTATCACATCTAGGTTCTCCTCTTGGTCCGACTTGTACAAGGTGGTGTTGTTGTTGTAAAGCCCCTTTTCCCCTCGGGTAGGGTTGAGGTTGAGGTTGTCCACCTCGGTTGTACCCTTGATTCTCTTCACACCAAAGGAAGTTGGGGTGATCATTGTATTGACCATTGAAGGTATTTGCATAAGGGTCTTGTCTATCTCTGTCTTGGTTCTCCTAGAACCCTTGTTGTTTTCCCCTAGCGGATTGTTGGCTATTTCAACCATTGAAGTCCAACGCTTTCACTTATTCAAAATCGTTGACCACTTGCGGACATGTATCTGTATGATGAATAAGAATACGTATGTCACACACCTTGACTTAAGCTCTCCCCTTCATAAATTCTTTCATCATCGAGACAAGTGCTTGAACTTGCTCTTCCAATTTTGGGGAATGAGCCAGCTCATCTAAAATATTCACATGGGATTGGGTAACAAATTTCATTGCCCCTTTTCCATTTCCTCGAACAATGTCATTGCATCCTTTGGACTCGTATTGGCTATGGAGCCATTGCATGCCGCATTAACCACTCTCATATCCTTGTCAAAAAGTCCTTCGAGGAAGTAGTACACCAATAGATGGTAGGGGCAACTCGCTAAAAATTCTTGAACTTCACCCAATACAGAGACTCGTTCACCATTTGCAGAATGTTGGAAAACTTTTTCCTTAGATCTGTCGACTTGGAAGTTAGAAAGTACTTTTCAAGGAACCTCTGTTTCATGTCCATCCAAGAAGTGATGCACCCAGGTGGAAGATAATATAAACAATCCTTAGATGCATTCCACAATGAGAAAGAAAAGGATATGAAGTTGTGGTCTTCTTCCAAAACTCCGGGTGGCTTTATATTAGTGCATACACGGTGAAACTCTGACAAATGCTTGTTCAAGTCTTCATCAGCCATCCCATGGAATGTAGGTAGGCATTGTATCATACCGCTCTTCAACTTGCCATTCACGTTCAGTGGAAAAGGTGGGAAGACAATACATAGGGGTTGATTCTCCAAGTTTGGAGTCATCAACTCCCTAAGTGTGCGATTGTCCTCCGTCATATCTACGGTCTCCTTAACTACAATAGTTGGATATTTTGGAACCCCTATTCTAGCTTTCCACCTCCTTCTTCTATGGCCACCTACATTTTCTATTAGGTAGTGTGAAGTTCCTTCATTTGTGGTACGGGTATGTACCATAAACTAGAAAGTAGACAATACCCAAATAAAA
>JAULKM010100810.1:0-10377 GCA_032355605.1 Rubia tinctorum | reverse complement strand
ACATTGATTTTTTGGGAATTAGTCTCTTCTGGCAAGCTACGTGTTGCTCATGTTCCTACTTCTCTTTATATTGTGGATATTTTCACAAAGAGTCTCTCACATCCATCGTTTGAGTTCTTCAGATCCAAGCTTTGCGTTTCCAAGAATCCGCCGCTTCGCTTGGGGTAGAATAAATCAGAGTACTGATTAGATTATGATCAGTTTGATGACTAGATTAGATTCATTTCCTTATTTTTATCTCTATTGTAATCTTTCTATATATTCATATTATCAATACATAATTATTTACGGAAAATCACTTTATTACCAACAATATCACATATGTTAATATTATTATTTATATATTTATTTAAAATATCACATATGTTAATAATATTATTTATATATTTATTTTAAAATGAGGTCAAAATTTAATAGACAATAACATCAAATAATAAAATGTGAAATTTGAATCGGGACAGAGGAAGGATATAATACAGGCATGGGCGGATCTGGGGGGACCGAGGGGGTGTTGGCGCCACCCCTAGGATCCGGTGGTCATGAATTTAGGTCTAGGAGTCACCGGGATCCATGGGTTTCGCCCCTCTAAACCTAGGTTTTAACTCCCCTTTTTGGCGAGATATGAGGAAGACGGTGTCATTTTTCAATTTTTCAATTTTTTTGTTTCTTCATTAAACAAAACGACGTCATTTTAGTATTAGTGAAACGACGTTGTTTTGTTCTCGTCAAGGGAATAAAAAGAAACCTAATAAATGAGCTTAACTCAATAGGACCAACTACTCTCATTCCCAGCCATTTCCTTTTAAAAAATCCTACTAATTTTATATTTAAAACCTTATTTATGTTATTATAAATTCATTAATTAACAAGATATAATAATAGCAAGTGTGATTTGTCGTATTTGTAAAATTTGAATTATTTTATACCACTTCATTATTTAAGTGGATTTTGTTTGAATATGCCAAATTAAGTTTTTAGAAGAAAAAAATTCAGTGTAATTCAGTGTCCGAAAAAAAATTCAATATAATCTAACGTCCGGAATTTTTTTTTGCCTGTATAAATTAGCTCCCCTAAAAAACTGTTCTAGTTCCGCCAATAATACAGGGATTGAAGAACAACACCATAAGGTCTTCTAAAAAAGGAGAAAAAAACACCATAAGGAAAGGTGGAGTATAGTTAATGTGTGATAGGAACCTTCAACCTTCTTCACTCTTCACTCTTCTGATGGAGTATGGTTCTTTGTTTTCAAACTAATGACAAGTCGCATGGTTCACGAGTTCGTCTATTAAACTCTTCAATCGAATCTCATTTGATTTTTTCGGTCATTTTCTTGTGGTTAGAATGCTCTAACTATTGAGTCCGTGTTTTGAAAAACGTTATTTCATAAATCATGAAAATATTAACTTTTAAAGTGTAAATTATAAACTTTATAACTATTACACGTCTCATAATAAAATTTTAATATTGCAACTAACACATTTTACCTTTTATTATTCTAATTAAATCTCGTCTTTCCGTAAACCTCTGGAAAAATGGGTTTTCAAAACTTTTTCCTAACCATTTCAGCTCCTTATATTTATCTTATTATTATGATGAAAATTATTTTTAAATAACACATTTCATTATATGACATTATGTATAGCAAAAAATAATAAAAATTAAATCTATATTTTAAAAATATGTATTATGGTGAATGTAGTAAGTGATCATACAATAATATTTACATTTATGAGAAAGTCTCAGGAAAGCTGGTCTTTCCTCAAACTTAAGGACAGTCCACTGTATTTTTTACTCTAAATGTTGTAATTTTATATAAAATTTAAATATTGTATTTTAAAAGTCAAAACAAGTAAGTAATAATATGTATTTAAATGTAAAAATTCAAAAATCTACAATGTAAAATTTTTATTTTTATATTTCTAAATTTATTATGTAATTTAACAATGCAGTGTATAAGGTAAAAATAAGTGGACTGTTTATAATCTTATGGACATGCCGCATGTCAGGAGACCCACTCCACATTTATATATTTTTAATTTTTAATGGGCAAAGTTTTGGAAAAAACCATAATAGTATAAAGATAAAAAATGTAGTTGCAATATTATAAATTTATCATGCAACATGTAATAGTTATAAGTTTATGGCCTGACTAATGTAACCCAAATTTTTTATCTAATTTGTAGTTTAAAATTTAATCTTTCAAGAGACAGACTTTTTTCATAATCGAAAAAATATCATCTTTTTAAATTAATAATAATTGTGACACAATTAAGGAGATAGGTAGAGAGAACGGGTACTCCCTCTGATCCCTTATTTATGGTCTCCTTTGACCCTAATTTTTTTAATGACATGTTTGATCATCGATAATTTTAGTTATATATAATAATGGAAATCATGTGAGATATTTTTGAATTCTCCGTTACTTATAATTTTTAAAAATTAAAAAAATTATTATTTGTTATTATACACAACTAAAATTATCGATGGTGAAACGTGTTTTGAGAAAATATCACAAAAAGGAAGACATAAATAGAAACAGAGAGAGTAAATTATTTCAAAGAATAAAATAAAATAGAATCCATAAATGTGTTTCAGACATCCTGATTTGCCCAAACTTGTACGTTTCGCAACAATGGATAACTGATCGGCGACAGCATAACAAAAAATCAAAACAATTGCAACCCCACAAAACATAATTTCCCGTACTCCCTCCGATCTACACACCAGTGGCACACTTATTTTAATGTGATTTTTTTAAATGATATATTTTTTCTTTTTGGTAAAATTAATTCAATTCCATCCATTCATTTTATATTTAGTTTCATTAATTTATTTTCTTTACCTAAATTTAAACACGTATACACATAATATCACTATTAATGAAATGGAGGAAGGAGGGTGTAACAATTAACAAGTGGGGTAAGTATTCCCCAACTAAACACTACACTTCAGAGTCCTGAGGAGGATAGGATAAGCTTACAAATTGCATCGCTTAAACACAATATGTGACACAATTAGTATTTTTGCACAGTTTACAATGATTATATTATATAAATATATATATAATATTTTTAAATAAAAAATTGATATTAATAAAATAGATATTAAGATAAATTTAACAATATCCACGTGATATTTTTTATTATATATATATATATATATATTAATTTTGACAAAGTCTCGTGCGAGATTGTCTAACCGCGAGACCAAAGATTAATGTGCAATAATATAAAATTTAACTAGAGATGAGGTTCCATACAATTTTAAAAAGTTTGGGAGATGAAGGAGAGATCTGGTACAAATACCACTTTTTGGGGGTGTTGAGCACAAATAATTGAAGAATTAATAATTCCGGGTCATAAGAATCTCGCGGGTCAAGAATCCGGGCCAGAAATTTTGCTGCTAAATTTTCTCCTCCTTTTTTTTGCGCAAATGCTCGCGTTTTACTACCAGTCTTGATTTTTCATTTCCAATACTTTATGTTTTAACCAAATATTGTGATGTTTTTCCAAATTTTTTGTTTTCACTAAAATTTTGTATTTTAGAGTTAAATTTTGATATTTTAAGGTAAATATGTGTTTGCATGTTAAAATTTTGACATTCTATACATTATCACAGTAGTTAGAGATTTTATTACCTTAGTTTTCAAAAAATTAAATTAAATTGTATTTTAATTTTGATTGATGTGTCACCTTTTTAGCACATCATCAGCTTTGACATATATATTAATATACATTAATATTTATTTTTTAATAGTATACTTTTATATAATGTATGCACTAATTTTTTAAGTTGTATGAATTGATTTTATATGTTTTAGTACTGATGTTTTGCTTTTCCGATATTTGTGTTACATTTTGACGTGCACTTGACATTTTGAAATTAACGTGTACTTTTAATATATTTAATGATGTTTGCAAAGTTATATTTAATCTTTTTATTGAATTTAATTATTCTAACGATACACATTTATATATTTTATTTTGATGTGTATTTTTAGTATTTGTATTTGATGTTTAATTGTTTTAGTTCGATGTATATTTTTAATTGATTTTATTTGATATTTAACTACTTCAATGTGATGTGTATTTTTAGTATTTTTATTTGATATTTAACCACTATGATTTGATGTTTAATCATTCTATTTGTTTTTAGTATTTATTTGATATTTAACTATCTTAATTTGATGTTTGATTATTTTAATTTCACTTGTATTTTAAATTTTTATTAGATGTTTACCATTTTTTCCAATTATACGTGTATAATATTTTTATATGATGTTTTAAATGATTTATTTCATGTTTACATATTTAAACTTGATGAGTAAAATTGAGGTTTCACTATTTCATTTGATAATTTACTGATTTTATTTGATTTCATATACTTTTGGTTTGGTGTGGCTAATAGTTAGACCAAGTCCAACATCTTTCCTATGAGTTGTTCTCCTACTAGACCGTCTCATGGTGAGACCAATGGCTAAATAAAAAATTTGAAAATATAAGACAAAGGTAAATTAAATTTAGGGATCAATTAATAAATACTTTAAATTCAGAATCTTTTCTTAAGATACCGGTAAACTATAGGGACTGATTTAAAAATATATATAAAAAGAAAGATAGAATTCGCTCGCCTCATCTTCTTCGGCATTCGCCTTCACCCCTTGCCGGAGATGAGTTCGTGTTCCCCGCCATTATTTCTTCCTCCTCCCTCACTATTATCCTTTCCCGATCTGTCTGCCACTGTATAGTTTCGCAAAATAGAATCAACGTGGTAGGATGAGTTTCGAAGTAATTCGATTTGACGAAGAAGATGGAGTTGATACCGGAAATCGAAATTAATTAACTATCATTCTCTCAGGTTCCACTGATTGTTAATGATGGTTGTGATTCCGACAGTGACAACGCCGATTACGAGTTCTCGGTGCTGACGACGTCGATTGCAAGATCCCACAATTTCGGTGTTAACGACGTTGATTGCTCTGATTCAGGAGGTGAGGGATTCAAATGTGATATCCGATGAGCGATTTCGGTGTCACCGGCTCCTATTTTGGGATTCTGGAGAGTTTTGCGCCGATAGCAGGATTCCAGTGATGAGAATTTCTGACAGGCTAGTCTAAATCATGTCACATTTTGAGCCAAAAATGTGGTTTGTTGTTGGGCTAAAAATCAGCCCAAACATCTAAGAGCAAACCCAACCACCGTTTCCCTAAATTTTTCCATAAACAGGGATTCAAAACTCACATCTCTAAAAGAAAAAATTGTTCATCTCCAATAGATTTATTATTATAGGGAAGCTGACATTTATTAACACATTTTTTATGTAATGCTCCCACCGTCCATCTAATTGTGTTTTACTTCATTATTCATCAATAAACTTGATGTTGTTTGAACTGTAAAAAATTATAGATATATAAATATGGAAATTATCGTGTAATATATCACTACATTCATCTTAACACGGTTTTTTTTAAAATATATATATTTATATAATTTATTTTTATACATAATTTAATATATTAAAATTATAAATTCATCGATTAATAGTGTAAAAAGAGAAAACAAGACAAAAAAAGAGGGACGGGGAAGTAGCTAATTTTGAAAAGAGTGCTTTCCAGCAAATTAATACTACAAAAAGGTTAATCACCAATTACAAGAATGTAAACCAAATGCATATAAGCAAATTTACATAATTAATTGCCATAGAATAGTAGCTTTCTTGCTTTGATAGTGGAGAACATAATGTGGAGAGGATGAGATTTAAGCTTTTGGATAAAAACAATGTCAGATTTAATGCATTCAGTGAATATTGTACTAAAATTTCCTTCCATGAAATTTTATTCTCTCTACAAATGTTGGAAAGCAAATATTCTCTCTAATCAAAATCTCTATTTTACGGAATGGGATAGGAAAATTGTTGGAGCAAAAAAACCATGTAGAATTCCTAAAATCATTTAAAATCCCTATTATAGGAAAGGACAAAGTCTTGTATAAGACGGTCTTACTGTAAGACCATTGATTAAATTGTAAACTATTCAGCATGAGGTTTCCAATTGAAGTTTTAAAAGTTCAGGGGGATGAATGTGAAATTTCGTTAATTTATGTTTAAGTCCAGGTATAAATATCAATCTTTCCTCTTCTTCTCACATATTTTTCTGACACTTTCTTTCTCTTCTTTTTTCTTCTCCAGCGTGAATCCTTTTTCTTCTATCTCCTCTCCATTTTTCTTCCATCTTCCTTCAATTTGACCCCTCATTTTCTCATTTTTCTTCCATATTTCTCGCGCAGGAAAGAACGTAGGGACTAGATGAACGCAAACAGTGATTTGTGATGAACGCAGAGAAGATGCGCTTCATTTTTTGATGATTTTTTTGGTTTTAGCTTCGGTTTCTGGCGGCCGAACACAATACGACCTTCGTTTTGTGTTTATCTTCAAAGGTAATGTTTTTGCTCAGATTTTTATGCATATTTTTGTTATTGTTTTTGACTTTTTTTGCTTTCTTTAGTTCATGTGATATTCTAGGGTTTGCGTAGGTTATATTGAGTAATATTTCAGGATTTCTCTATTTTTTTTGTGTTTTGTGAGTTGTTTTTACGGACTTGTGCTAATATTTGTGTTGCTGCTGCTATTTGTTAGATGTCTAAGAAGACTTGTCTCACTGCTGCTACAATCGAGGAGGAAGGAGGATTTGTAAGTTTTCTTAATTTTCAGCAGTGATATTTTAGATATAGTTATTGATGTTTCTCGTTTTCAGTTTGATGTTTCATGTTTTAGGCTTTAATTGTTGTTATTTGTGTTGGTGTGATGTATAATTTCAGTGTTTGATACTTGTGGAGTTTTCATACTTATGTGTGCAAATGATGTTCAATTTTGATTGTATGTGAAATCTTAGGGTTTTGTTACGATTTGTGGTAATTTTTGTGTTGTTTTTGCTATTTATTAGACTTCTAAGAATACTTGTCCACTATTGATTCAATCGAGAAGGAAAGAGTATCTGTATTTTTTTTTGTTATTTTGCAGGTATGATGTTTTAGATACCGTTGTTGATGTTTAGGTTTTAAGTACTGTTATATGTGTTGGTGTGATGTTTAATTTCAGTATTTGATGGTTGTAGTGTTTTAAGTGTGCAATTGATGTTCAACTTTATTGTTTTTGAATGTGTGATATCTTAGGGTTTTGTTACGATTTGTGCTAATTTTTTGTGTTGTTGTTGTTGCTGTTTCTTAGATGTCTAAGAATGTTTGCTCACTGTTGCTGCAATCGAGAAGGAAAAAAGGTCTGTAAATTTTGTTATTTTGCATATGTGATGTTTTAAATATTGTTGTTGATGTTTCAGGTTTTATGTTTGATGTTTGATGTTTAGGTTTTAACTAAGGTTCTCCGTGTTGGTGTGATGTTTTAATTTCAGCATTTGATGCTTGTAGTGTTTTAAGTGTGCAATTGATGTTCAGTTTTTTTATTGTGTGTGATATCTTAGGGTTTTTGTTACGATTTATGCTAATTTTTGTGTTGTTGTTGCTATTTTTTAGATGTCTAAGAATACTTGCTCATTGTTGTTGCAATCGAGAATGAAGTAGGAACTGTAAGTTTTGTTTTTTTCCAGATGTGATATTTTAGATACTGTTATTGATGTTTTTGGTTTTCTATTTGATGTTTAGGTTTTAAGTATTGTTATCTGAGTTGGTGTCATTTTTTAATTTCAGTATTTGATGCTTTTAGTGTTTTAAGTGTGCAATTGATGTTCGGTTTTGTTATTTTGATTGTGTGTGATATCTTAGGGTTTTGTTACTATTTGTTCTGATTTTTGAGTTGTTGTTGTTTCTTATATGTTTAAGAGCACTTGCTCACTATTGCCCACTATATTCAATTTCATCTGCATTTCTTTCACATAAATTCAAACATCTAAATCTATAACTATGATAGTGGAACGGATATAGTACTTTTGACCTCCGCAATAAATTATTTAGGAAATCAAAAAGCTATTAAGTGCGCATAGTATCTTATTACTTTTTTTCCCTTCATTTATTCACTCTATCTGTTATATTAAATGTTAAAATTTTAATTGTAATTATAATATTTTTTTTCTTTTTATATAATATATCTTATATTTTCATAATTAAATACCATATTATATGTTTTAACTTATATATATAATATTTAAATTTTAAAAATATAAATTTTAAGTTAAAATGGGAAGTGACATAACCATAACTTATTACATGCTACATTTCTTAAAACTGGCCATTAGAGTTAACACATTAAAGGGTGCCGGAGGAAGGTTAAGGATATTGTTTAATACCAAATTAGATAAGTTCATACAATTTCAGGATTTTCTGTTACATTTTTGTGTACAACTATGTGTTACGTCGATAACATTTAGCCATGTATCTCTTCTAATAAAATTAGACCAAGATAAAAATTATTAAACTAATATTAGTTAATTTAGGAGTACTTGTGACAAAATCTTATTGATGTAACATATTGTGGTATACAAAAGTATAACAGAATATCCAGAACCGTCTTTTTTTATTGACTATTGACTAATCGACAAGATCAAGAACCGTCAAATTCCTATTGACTAATCGACAATTTCAATTTTCACCCGTTTAATTAATATCATCACATTTATTTTCGTCATTAGAAAATAATAGAGATAATATTTATAAATAAAATAAATGTAGTGAATGAAAAGTAAAATTTTTAGATCAAAATAGTTATCTAGCTATCTTAAACGGTATTTTATCATTATTAGTAAAACAAACTAAAACATAAAAATATTTATTAAAAATAGTGAAAATATTAATCCTTTGTCTTTCCTTCTTGACTTTATAGGTATGTTTGACAAGAATTATACTCTCTATGGTTTTTAAAGATTGTCCCCAACAAAATGACGCATTATTTAATAAAAGTAAAATAAGTGGTGGAGATTGAATTGAGAGAGTAAAAAGTAAATTGAGTGGATGAAAATAACCTAAAATTTGCCAAAAGAGGAAAGAGTCATTGTTCAAAAACCAAACAAAAAAGGAAAGTGAACCCATGTTAGGAAACCGGAGGGAGTAAATGTTTTGCTTATTATTAGCTAAGCACTTTTCTAGTGTTTTGTAAACTGATAAAAAAACTTATTTAAATAAGTAAAAAAAATATTTTTCCAAAATAAGTAGTATCTCATGCTTCCAAAATAAGCCGAATTAAGTCAATTTCAAAGACACTCGACACTCGATGGTCCAGTCAGAAAAAAAAATAGTATCTCATACTTTCAAAATAAGGCAAATTAAGTTAATTTCAAAGACACTCGACGCTTGACGCTCGACGCTCGACGCTCGACGCTCGACGCTCGACGCTCGGTGGTGCAGTAAGAAAGATAAAAGCTACTCCGTATAAAAGAGGATGCTCCTCGAGAGTTGAGATGCATGCAGCTCTTGCGGAGAAAATTTATAACTATTGCTCCGACTCCCAGAAAATTTTAACTATTACTACTACTCTCTTCGTAACAGCCATTTCTACGCAAAAAAAAATTCACGGTCTCCAATAAATATGTTTGACTGTAAATATATATAATTACGGGCAATAACAGCACACAAAAAATTGACATTTAGAAATTATATGTTACGACAAATCTAACCATATCTCATTCGATAAAATTATTATTCATATACTTATTCAAATATGTGGTTAAAGTTTGACATCTTTGACTAAAAAAGGTTCTGCGTAGAATTGGCTGAAACGGAGGGAGTACAAATTTTCACTCACGGTTTGTTAAATTGTGATTTAAAAGATAAAAATAATATGAGCGAATAGCCAAATAATATGAGCAAATAGTCAAATGTGACATTTTTTATAAAAAAATCTTAAATTTATACATTTTAAAGTAAAAAATGAATCATTCACATTTATTACTTAATATTTTAACTCACCACACTCAATTATCTTCACACAATTCAATTTACTTAAAAAACACCACTTATAAATTTAAGGGGAAAATATCAATATTAATCAAAATTTAGGATTTGGTATCTATTTTCTAAATTTATCTCTAAAAAAGTTTTAAAGCTTTCACGTCATACAAAGATGTATTTTAATTATGTAGCATTTTGAATTGAAATGATATTTAAATTTATACCGTTTCAATTGAAAATCATTTTCTCATAACAAAAATGAAAAATTAAGTATTTTTACGTGATAAAAATGGTACTCCAGAATCTTAATTTTGATTGAAAGTAGGTGTAGCTTTGGCTATTCGCTCAAAACAACATCATTGCTTTAAATAAGGAGAAAAGTGTTTTTATAACCCTGCCTACTTGACATAAGTGTCAATATAACTCTTAGATAATTTTTAGTGCAGATATAACCCTACCTAGTTGATGTAAGTGTCAATATAAC